>JAOXJP010227330.1:0-11323 GCA_025762735.1 Platanus orientalis | reverse complement strand
CTCTACTCTCCTCTACTCTACCGATTCCTAAACCGACATTCCCTATATGATCCTCATTTAACAATTTTTGAAAATAGTTCCTCCACCTTTTCTTTAATCTCTTCATCTTTTACTAAGACTCTCTAATCCTCACTTTTAATGCATCTAACATGGTCTAGGGGGTAGTGGTCCAAAAGGTGGCGGCAATTTCAGATGATGTTTTTGATCCTCCAGGGGCATGATGCTTGTTTGTCTATAAGGAGATGAACTATCATCATGCTATCCCCCTCAATGATTGTGGAGTACTTGTGGTAGTTCTTCAATTTGCTTCAGCCCCATTAGGAAGGCCGATGCTTCTGTCTCTTCAGGGCTACAAGGACAAAGGGCAGTAGTATCTCTGTTTATGAATAGTTTTGAGTGGTCATGGGTAATGGCTGCAACTGCACTTTGTGCTCCTACTGCCCTATCTACATTGATCTTTAGGTTTCCTTTTGATGGGGTAGTCAATTTTCTTGGATGGTTATAGTCTTGGATTGCACTTTCTTGCTCATTGTGGGAATTTGGGTCTGGGGAATAGTCTTTTGTCATATGGATTGTTTTTTTCCACGATCTCGATAACAGAGATTGGTTGTTGCTCAAATAAAAATTTATTCATAGCATTCCAGATGCCCCACATGATATGGATCCCTGGGTGATTACTGTCCTATCTTATGTGGGCATGAGCCACTCTGTGATCCATTCTTTGCAGGATTTGGTGCAGTGTTTGAGTCTAAGTCCTAGGTTTGAGCCAAACCAGACCGCTTGAACCGCCTCACATTCAAAGAAGAGATGATCTTTAGTTTCACTTTTGGTCTCACATAGGGGGCTTAGTGTGTCATATTCTTTGAGGAATCTTCCCATTCTTGATTTGAGGAGGAGGGCACCATTGAGACATCTCTAGAGGAAAATGTGGACTCTTGAAGGGACATTTTTTATCTTCCAAATTTTTTGCCAAAAGCCCTTTGTTTCCTCCTCATGATTCCTTGATGTAGAGCCAATTGCATCTGCAATCAATTTATTTACGGACTTTGTAGATAATTTTCCAGAAGGGGTCTTAGTCGATAATGGCTCATCCTCTCTATTTGTTATCTTTGGATAAATGGGTTTTGAGAATAGCTGTTGCAGTCACTCTATCAAATGTTTGAGTTAATTACCTCTTCTTTTCATGAGTGCTCATCTTGATTGATGAGTTCATTAACTGTGATTAGAGTCATCCTGCCAGGATTTATTATTTTATAGAGCAGGCAAGAGTTGGGGAGCCAGGGATGATATCATATGTTGGTGTTGAATCCTGAGTTGATGATTTTGCAAGTGCCATCTTTGAGTATCTCTCTGCATTTGGTTATGTCAGGCCACGTTTTGGAGGCTGCTTTAGGGCATTTTCCTGTCCTTAAATTTTGGGTTTTCAGGTATTTAGCTCATAGTAGTTTGGACCAAATTGCTTTCGGGTTTTGTAAAAATCTCTATCCAATTTTTGTGATTAGAGATTTATTAACCCATTCCATCTCTCTGATACCCAAGCCTCCTCTTACCTTCTCCTATTGAAAGTGGCTCTAGGCTTTTAGGTATAAATGCTTCTCTCCTTCTTTGACTCCCCACCAAAAGTCTCTTTGGAGGGCATTCAATTTTTTGCAGATTTTCTTTGACAAGAAGTAGGTGCCCATTAAATAGACTGGTATACTTGCTAGCATTGCCTTTATCAAGAGTAGTCTTCCTACATGAGATAACAACTTGGTTTTCCATCCTGTGAGTCTGGATCAAACTTTTTCTAGGATTGGTTGGTACGTTGATACTTTTGATTGATCAAGCAATAAGTTCACACCTAAGGGCTTGTCATCCCTCTCCATTTCAATAACTCCCAATTCTGACATTATTTGGTCCCTTTTCACTTGTATTACATTTTGGATGAAATGAACTGAGGATTTCTCATAGTTTGTTTTTTATCCTAACCACCTTGCATATGTGTCAAGTGCTTCTTTTATAGATGCCATGGATCTTTTGTTGGCTTTGCTAAATAACACCAAATCATCTACAAACATTAAGTGAGACACTGATGGGGCATATCTATTGATCCTTAGACCTCTTACTTAGTGAGATTCTTCCTTTTTGTGTATTATTTGAGTGAGGACTTTAATGCATAGGATGAATAGGTAAGGAGATAGAGGGCATCCCTGCCTTATTCCTTTGGTAGACTTGATGAAGCCCTCAATTGCTCCATTTATTAGGATTGAGAAAGTTAAGGTAGTGGTTCCCACCATGATTAGGTCTACTACTTGTTGACTGAACCCAAAATTGAGTAGGGCTAACTAAAGGAAGGTCTATTCTACTCTGTCGTAGGCCTTGGACATGTCTATCTTGATTGCAAGTGCTTTTTCTCTTCCCCTCATTTTTTACATTGAGTGGAGAAGTTCTTTTGTTGTAATCACATTGCCAGAGATTTGCCTACATGCAACAAAAGCACTCTGGTTTGGAGAAATTACTCTGTGAAGAATAGGCTCAATTGTGTTTGTCAAAATTTTGGTGAGCACTTTATATAATACATTACACAGAGCAATGAACCTATAATCATATGGGTATTCACTATGCATTTTTTTTCGGGATAAGCACTAAATTTGTGTGATTGAGTTTATTGGGAATGTGCTTATTTGTGAAAAAATTTTAGACTAATCTTACCACATCTTGGTTTATAAATTCCCAGCATTTTTTGATAAAAAATTGCAAGAAGCTTGTCTGGACTAGGAGCTTTCCAAGGGTTCATACTGAAGATAACTTCTTTGATTTCCTCCTCTTCTGGGATCCTAGAAATGTTTTGGTTCTCTTCCACTATGATTGACCTTTCAGTGAGATGAGATTCGATAGACATATTTTCTAAACTGGAAGTTAAAAAAATTCTCCTTGAAATATTTGGAGAAAGATGACATTATTTCTAATGGTCATTTGGTCCAGTTTCCATTATAATCCCTGATCGCAGATATCTTGTTTTTCTGGTGTCTATTCAGGGTTGTGGCATGGAAGAAATATTCTAGAAACAGAGATCCAAAATAACATGGATCAAAGAACGTGATAGAATTAGCTTTATATTGGACCATACGAATCTCTTACCAAATAATTTGAGAGAAGTGGGTACCCATATCATAAAGAATAATGGCTTGGAGAATGTATCGTTATACTTTTATTGATTTAAAATTCATATTAAAACAAAATAATTTCAAAAATAAAATCTAAATAATATTTATTAAAAGGTTGAAACTCAAAGTATCTATTTGTTTACATTATCTTATATGGTATTAATATTTTACTTTGTGAGATCTTACCGTATATGACAATTTCTCCTTTTTGAACCACTTACCATTTTGGAGACGAGAGCTTTGTCCTCTAAGATGAAAAAAACTAAACCAATAAAAGTTTAGTCACACATTGCTTAGGAAGGAAAACTTTCATTATTTTATATATCGGAGTTTTCTCTCACCTTTTGAATATATGTTTTGAGGTTATGTTACATGACACAACACACAAACACACTAGCACCATGTTATGTTGTGTTGTGCGTATGCATGTAGTGGAGGTCTTAGACTTTGCTTTCTAATCCCTACACTAGTAATTTCTTTTGTGCTTTCTAATAAAAGATAAAAGTCATTAACCTTTTTAATGTTATAAAGATCATAAGTTAACTTAGTTGTTTTCTACTATTACAAAACAAGTTAGTGAACTTTAAAATTTTCGACTATTGGAAAGTCTATTACTTCACTTGTTGTTTTCTTACCATTTTAATGGGTTAACATAATGGGTTATAATTAATTGATCCCAATAACTTGCTTCCAATACTCTATAACATATATATGAGGTTAGGGTTGTACAAGAACAAAGAACATACTCATCTTCTTTTTTACGAAATCTTCTTATGACTTTCCTCTATATTAGTCAAAGATAGAACACTATTTAAACTAACCTACCCTTGCATTAAGTGCCAAATCTTATATTGATTGGAAAATAAAATAATAATTTATACTGAACACATGTTGTACACTTGCTGTTTTTCAGATTGATCAACTAAGGTCCATCCTATGGTTGAAAACACTAGTAGTAAAAATTAAATAAAAACCACGCATTTAAGATTCTATTTTAATAATATTTGAATATCCTTTGTATAGATTCCTTAGCTATTGTAAGAAACCGTCACCATTCAATTCAACAATATCAACTGCCCTTTTCCAAAACGGGAAACAAGTTGCCACTTGTCATTTCAGGCCGTCATACGTCATTCAAACTTTTCAATGACTGAGAGGCTAATTGATTTTCAGGTTAAGGAATCGAAAGGTCGTACTTGCTTTCATCATCGAGAAAAGGACACGTGCGTCGATCCGTTTATTTGCAAGTTGGTGGGTGGGTGGGTACAACTGGCAACATATCATACGTCCCAATCGCGCTATAACTTCAAAGCCGTGGGATCCCAACCTGGCATCTGCACGAATTCCGCGTACGCGTCTAAAACGTATCCACGCGCAGTTCCCATATATAGTATACGCAGTCTTCTACTCCAAAAAAGGAAAGCAGCCGCCAGCAGCCAACAAGTCCAATCTCCAGTCTCCACTCTTTACTCTCCTCTCGCCTTCTTTTATCTCCTGAATTCAACCCTTTCTTTCATTCAATCAACCAAGAAAGCCCATCAATGGAAATCTTGTGTCAATACCCTCAATCAAACCCATCTGGGTCAAATTTTCAGTCACTAAATCTGCCGGAGACACCTCCGATTTCAGACGCCAGCACCTGTGGAAGCACTATCTCAGACGAAGATTTCTCACTAGCATCCTGTCTCCCCAAACGACGTGCCGGCCGGAAGAAGTTCAAGGAGACCCGGCATCCGGTGTACAGGGGTGTGAGACAGAGGAACGGCAATAAGTGGGTATGTGAATTGCGTGAGCCCAACAAGAAGTCACGGATATGGCTGGGAACGTTCCCAACTGCAGAGATGGCTGCAAGGGCCCATGATGTTGCTGCCATGGCTCTGAGGGGGCGGTCAGCCTGTTTAAATTTCGCTGATTCGGCATGGCGCTTGCCTGTGCCAGTCTCTGCAAATGCCAAGGACATACAGAAGACGGCGGCTGAGGCTGCAGAGTCATTCCGGCCTTCGAATTCTGAAGAGATATGTTGTGATACAGTAACAACTTCGAAGTCTGATGGAATGTTTTGTGACACAGAAAGATCAGAGAATGAGACGATGTCGCCCGAGACTTTCTTTTATATTGATGAGGAAACTGTGTTTGAGATGCCAAGATTACTTACTAACATGGCGGAAGGGTTGTTACTTTCTCCACCTTGTAGATTCAATTGGGATGACCTGGAAAGCTATGCTGATGCGTCTTTATGGAGTTACTCCATTTGATGAAATATAGAGTTACTCCACTTCTACTAAAAAATGTATTATATAAAGGTGTTTAAGAAATATGGATTTACTCCACTTTTACTGAAAATTGTACTGAATATCCAAATTTTGATCAGACGAATTGGAAGCAGAATGTTTTGAGTACAACACTTTAAAGGAGTAATTAACTATTCCAGGTGAATTTTAAATGACAAACAGAACATAAACCTCAGCATTCCACGGAAGTATTAAAAAGGAAACAAACGAAGACGACATAAGGGTCTTCCCTATTTTTTTAAAGTTTTCTCTCATTCTTAAGTACATGGGGGAGAAATGAAGGTCGTGCTAATGGATTTAAGTTTGAATAGCCACTCCCTAGTCAAACAGCAGGCGACGCCTTACTGACTTGAACAAGTATGGGCTCAACGTCGTTCTCTTCTCTTTTGAATTCCCAACTGCCAAATTTTCAGAATCCTTGGTTGGGTTTTCCCCCTTCTTCGTCTTAAACAGTGATACTCGGTAATACTGAACTGGACGCCGCATGATTCTGACTTGTCATGGGCTCTACTAGATCTCAAGCTGAATTTCTTTTTTCACTATCTTGATTCTTTCATTCATTTCCTACAAGATATTCATAGAAATGCAAGAATCACCCGTATCAACAGAGCAGTCCTGGATGCAATTATCAAAACAATAATAGCATTAGCAATAGTACTGGCAATGGTCCAAGAATCTAAATGCCACTCTTATACTTTATTAAGGAATTAGTAACAGTGATGACACTAATGATACTTATCAATCCATTAGAAACTGGAGTTTGGGTTCATTTATTTATTTTAAGTAGGATATGCGAAGTTAATGGACAATTCAAATATGAGCTAGCAGAATCAACCAGGATGAAGGGAGCAAAGGCTTTAACGATAGTTCCAACAAAATGGATTCGGAATTGTTTTTCATTCTAAGGCAGCCAAGAACAAAATATTTGGAGGACTCTTCCAGATCTGTCGAGTCGTTTGATAACAGGCCATTCCAATAGAAGTCTCTTCTGTAGATAGGGCTGTCAATCGGGCCAAGGTCAGCCTGACTCAATTATCTGTGACTGAACTCATCCCGAGCCCAAAGTCAGCCTGTTGTAGCCAGCTCTAACTCAGCCCATTTTAAAATCATGGGCTTCGAACCCAGTATCATGCCACCCGAACTCAAATTTTCTCCTTATATTGGGCTGATAATGGGCCTATAACTGCCCCTAAAAAACCTTAAAAATAAACTTGAGTAGCCAAATTTGGGCTGGCAATGGGCTCACGATTGCCCTCATGAAAGTTCATACCTATATTTGTTGGGCCAAGCTATTCCAATTTCAGTCCGGGCCCATATTACACACCTATTCCGGACCAGGCTGGCCTGGGCTTTACTTCATAATTACTTTGGGCCAGTCCTGTCTGAGTTTGGGGTGAAATTGAGTCTTCCTGAACTAAGCCTAAATAAAACGTCAGGCCTAAAAGTTGGGTCTAAACTTGGACAAGCCTGACCTTAGCTTGCCCAGCTCAACTATTTTTTGGGCCAGACATGTTGGGCTTCAGGTCAGCCTGTCCCAATTGATACCCTTATCTGTGGATCATTTATGATTCAGCCAACTCTACACCCATTTGCATAGATTTGCTTCAAAAGGATCCTTTTTAATGGCATGAAACCTAACCCATTGGTTGGTCTTGTACTATCTTATATTCCATTAAAATTCAGAAGTATTTGGAATTATTGAATTTTGGACATTCCTGGGTGACCAAGAGCAAAATAATACCATGAGGGAAGGATGAAAAGAACCCCCATTGGAGAGTGAAATAGTGAACTTCTTGCATAAGTAAGTCACTTTCTTTTTGTTGAAATTAGGACTGTTATTGGAGAAGATTTATTGTGGAAACTGACAAAAATAACTTTTTTCATACGACCCCTTCTACCATCGAAAGGGTTTGACCCACGAGACGGTTCAGGTATAAGTTTTTAGCTAGGCTCTTGTCATGATTTTGACTTCCAAAATTTACTGGCTCTATGAAATTATGTCAATACTTCCACATGTTACAGTTAACATAGAAGACATCTCATTTTTCCCCTAAACACCAAATATAGTTATTCATTCTACCATAATACACTTTGCATCTTCCAGGACCTTTTTGCTACATATACGGTACACGTACTCATTGATCCAGGCCTTGGTTAGTTGCGTGTTTAAACTATGGCTCACTGTGAACTAATAACTAAATTGATGTAAAACAGATTGCCAAAGAGTTCCCAACATGAAAGGACTAAGAAGTCAATTCTTAAGGGCCGTGAGCTGGCATAACTTCAAATGACTGTAACGTTTGATCCTGACATCTCCTTAAGACCCATAATTACCAGTTTCAATTGTCGTGAGCATTACAATAAGGACAATAGAAAATCCATTGGTCTAATTTTTCAGTGAAAGAAGGCCATTTTAGGGGGTCTAATCGCAGTTTTTCTAAACTGTTACAATTTTAGTGTTCTTCATAGGAATTTTGAGTTGCAGTTGGTTTTAAAATTCAAATATAAGTAATCTAAGTTCAAAATACTAGTCTCTGCAGATCATTTAGAAGATTTGTCAATTTATTTTATGTTTGCTCTTCTACAGACTAAATGATGTTTGGATTTTGTTTGTCGTGGTTGATCGGTTCTTGAAGATGGCGTATTTCATCCTAGGAAAGAAGTTGGATGCCATTAAGATAACTAACATGTTCTTTTGAGAGGTTTACATATTACAAGGTGTGCCAAATACTATCACTTTAGACCATAAAATCAAGATTTCTTATTCACTTCTGGAAGACATTGTGGGGAATAGTTATATATCCTTTTAGTACAGCAATACATACCACTTGTGGGCCAATTCGGAGTGGCTAGTGAAATCATGAGAGAAGTGGTTAAGTGACAAGGAGCATAGGGATGTGGAGGGGAAGTTAATTAGAGAGAATTGAGAAGGTATAAGGACTGATAATGAAAAAAAGAAAAGAATAGTGAATATGGAGGGCTAAGTGCAAGAAGCATGGAAGGATGAAGCTTAGTCCGGTTAGAGGTTATGATATATAAAAAGGTTGATGTTTGTAGGGCTGAGAGAGTATGGTTTTCATGAAGTTTTGGTAAGAGGGCAGAGAAGAGAGAAGCACTTGGATATATATATATATATAAAAGCAGAGAGAGAGAGAGAGTAGAAATGAAAATAAGTATATATATATGCATGTATGTTTTGAATTAAAAATTGAAATAAAGAAATAAATTCATTGAAAATGAATATGAAGAATTAGTTGAAATGAAAAATGAAAGCATGTCAACCATTAGATTCATCAAACCAACAAGTTACACTACAATAACCAATCATGTATGACCACAAATAGAATGAAAAAGTTGAATTATGTTCAAAATAACAAAGGATAAGAGTACCAAAGAAATGAAATTCAAACTAGCTATATTTAACATATTAAAAAAAAATAATGATCAATGGTATTACTCGAATTATACAAGAGAAAAATATGGAGGATCATACCTCCATTGATGTAGTACACTTGTTAAGGTTTTATCAGATGTGGTCAGCACCACTTCTCAGGGTTTTATTCTTCTTTAAGAGCTAAGTGTGTGAATAAAGAGAAAATTAGGAAATTAGAGGAGAAAGATAGGTGGCCTTTTTATATGGATCAAGTGTGATCTTTGAAGAAAGGATGAACCCTATTTATAGGCTACTTGAAGTGTGTCTTAATGAGAGAGTTGAGATATCTTGGGAATTTTTAAAAATTTCATTGGATTTGATTTCTTGAGATTTTATGATATCTCTTAGGATTTATTGGGATTTCTTACTATTTGAGATGTTTTTTTTTTCTTTTTTTGGGTATTTTTTTGAGATTTGATATCTATTATGATTTTTCATTTGCATTTTTCAGGATTTATATTGGATTTTTTGAGATTTGAAAAATCTTGGGTTTTTTTTGGGGATATCTTTATATTTTTGGTATTTGATCTGATTTGAGATTTCATATTTATTAAGGGTCAAATCATAATTATTCTTAAAGATTATTATTTTTAATATTTTCCTACTTTTCATTTTAGGGTATTTTTTTAGTCCTTAGTTTTAGAAGTTTATATCTAAGTAATTTAAGGTTAGTTACATGTTTTACAAGAATTGAAAGTCTAACCATTTTGACAAAATTTTACTATTTTGGGTAAATTAGAGTTTTGGGGGATAAAAATATGATTTGTAATGGAGCAAATTATCATTATTGAATCAAAGTTATCCAGGTTCTCTTGGGTTTACCCTCTTATTCCTTATAGGTTCAATGTTCTTTCTCTTGATAAGATATAATGTTCTTTTCGTTCACTTTCACATTTATCACTGTCACAAATTAAGCTAGCTTTCCTTAATTTAACATAAACAAATGTGAAATTTTTTGAACTATTGGTTTGAATTTGGATTGAACTATGTACCAATAAAATATGAGTCACATAGACTAGGTGCTATACAACTGGATGGGCCAAAGCCAAAAATTGAATTGGTTTGATTTCCCTATCTGATTTATTAGGAAAAACGAAGTAAATATTCTGTGATAAAAATGCCTCTGTAGTGTATATGGTGAATTATAAACAGACATGTGTTGTTTTGGGGGGTAAAAGGGTCCAAAAAAAGTGTTCAGTTGAAAAAGTAGGTAATCAATAGAAGACATCAAATTCAAAAACACATCATGTGTAAATCAATGCACGATAATAGAGGTCTGTCTCAAAACAGACAATCATTCTCGAAAAAAAAAGGTGGAAAAAACTACTCAAATCATCAAATAAAAATTACCCTCTTTGAGAGCTGTGATTGGCCAATGGCTGCAATTCTTTAGCTAGTAATAAAGGATTAACCATGGTACCAAGACAATCTAGACTAGTAAGCATATGTGCCATATTCATATCAACATGCACAATTCAAAAGGTTCAAGAATCTACAATGTTCCAAAGTCCACAATGAATATCCATCTAAATCAACACACACACACACACACACACACACACACACACACACACACAGAGAGAGAGAGAGAGAGAGAGAGAGTATTTTAGTAATGACTTATATGAAGAAGCAAGTTGAATCAAGTGTGAGAAAGATGGGTTTGAGTAATTTAATAACTTACTAGCGAAAAACCCATGTGACCACAAGTCTAGCATTTAGTTTTGCTCATACTTAGAGAAATAATTAAGTAATTAAAAGTTTATTAAATCAATTTCAACCATATTTAAGAGAAACAATAATAATAATAATAATAAATTAGAAATAAGAAATACAAACTAAGTTCATACCTTCCCTTGCTTGCAATGTACAACATCCATGGAGAAAATGATGAGAATATTATAGAATATAAAGAAGATGAAGATAAAGAATTTTAGAAATAAGAAATGTGGAAGATCGAATATAGGAAGAAGGAAAGTTAGAGTTCAACTTGTTTTAGAAACCTACTAAAACAAAAGAGTTTGGAGGAGAGAATAAGGGAAAGAGTGGATGAAGAGAGAGAGAGAGAGAGAATAAGTAGGAGGGAAAATAGTTTTAGAAACCGACTAAGAATTTAGGAGAGAAAGGGAGAAATAAGAGAGGTAAAATGGTGAATGAGAGAAACATGTGGCAAGTTTATAGAAGAAAAAAAATAAGAAAAAACTAGTAGTGGTTGTCCATATAGGCAACCCATCACTTTAGTGTATATAGACTAGCGAATGCCCCGTGTAAACACGGGTCAATGACGAAAGAAAATTAAATGCAAATGAGAAGAATTAGGAATGAGAAAGAAAATGTAGAAAAATAGTTAAGGAGAGAGAATGTAAAGTTAGAGAGTGGAGACAAATTACGAGGAAGTTGAGAGAAACCTTAGGAGTTGATAGAGAAGAAAGGAAAGAGGGAAATGTGGGGGTGGG
>JAOXJP010227329.1:0-11323 GCA_025762735.1 Platanus orientalis | reverse complement strand
ACTGATTGCTAATGGAGTGGTACCTGTTCATTGATACTGGAGATGATTTAAAATCCCAGAGAATCCTTGCCCCAGGAACGGATTAGGTGCACCTCTTAATGGGTGCCAACAGTGTGCCTGCAACCAGCAGGTGACACGTCACGTTGAAAAAATGATTTACACTTTTTGGGGGTGCTTTTCACTTTTTTGATGTGACGTATCACCCTTTGATTGTGGGCGCACCATTGGCATCCGTAAAGGGGACGCACATAATCCTTTGGCTTGCCCCCCCTACGTGAAAATCCTGGCTCCGCCCCTGCGCTCATGTCTTTCCTTACTACTTCACCCCTAATCATTTTTGGCCTTCTTTCTACCCTTTAACTCTCAACTTGCACCATATCATTCCCTTTTCACTGGTGTTGGCATTGATCTTTGTTTGACATGAATGAATTATCTCAGTTGACTCTCATCTTGTCGCCTATTGGTGCTTAGCCTAAGTTCCCACCGGTGCATACATTTCTGACTCTAACCTTTCAAGTCTAGCCATTCATTCATCTCAATAGCTTCATCTCAGCTGCACTCATTCTATATATATGTTGTTTCTTGGTTTCACAACATGCTGTTCCATAATAGGTGGCTGGAGTTAGGCCTTTGTTATAAAAAATTACCTAAATGTTAATGGTGTGTGTCAATCACACAGCACTCCAGAAGAGCCTCTCCATTTCATCCACCCTGCTCTAATCTATGGGGAACTTCTCTTCAAAATTCAAATGCTTCCTCATGGATGATTGAGCCAAGATATTGGAAATACTAGGATATCTCTTGGTCATCAATCTTTAGTATTTGTTTGTACTACCCCTCTTTTTACTAAAATTTACTCCATTGTTTCTATTTAGTGTGGCTAATTTTATTTTATTAGTTGATACTTCACACAAGGTTAACTTGACAATTTGGGAGGATGCAGTTCTAACTAAAATTGCACATTGGTTTCTTCTTCTACCACTCTTCTCTCTCTCTTTCTCCCTCTCTTATGGTTATTTCTTTAATCATGAAATATTGGTTTTAGTTTCTATCCAACAATTGTACTTGAATTGTCAAGATTTACCTTTTTGAATTGGACCAAACATGGTTTCCCAATAAAACTTTCTAGATACTTTGGATTTTTCTTTTGTTGAACTTACCTTTGTGAATATATATATTTATCAAGTTTGGTGCAAATGTTGGACTAACTTGTGACATTATTTTTTGTAAAGGGTTTTTCAAATGGAATTCTGCATACAGGTAAGTAAATTCAGTTCATTTTTAATGATGCATTGTTCATAAATAAAATAGAAGGTCTTAAAATTTTTTAAGATTTTTTTTTTTCTTTTTGAGGATTTTAGTTCTGTTTCGTACATCATTCATTTACACTACCTTTTCGTGCTTTAGGAAACTCGCATAATGCCCCTAATCAAGGAAGAACGTGCCTCCATAACTGCATTGGTCAAGTTATTCGAATACTGTGCCCCATGGATAAGAAGAGGTATAGCCAGAAGATATACCCTTGTGCTCCTCAGGATTTTACCATTATATGCTATAAAGAAAGATCCTGCATAAAAGTTGGTTCTATTCTAGTACTATTTTGAGAATGAAAATTGGAACTTGAATTATGCTCTTCTAGAAAAGCACTATCCATGGTAATATGGTTAGCTTAGCTATGTTCTTGATATATCTTTCATAGATTGTTGTATGCTTTCTACAGTCTTTACTAGGGTGATGCAGTATAACTAGAACTACCCCTGGAAATATTTAATAGTAACTGTCCAATTTATTGAGGCTATTAATGGGTTGGCTTGGCCAGGCTGATGGACTTCAGTCTTATTCTGCCTGCTACAGGTTTTAAGGCTGGCCCAGGTCGTACTTTTCTTGAAGGCCCTAATTTGGTTGGGTGTGGCATGTACAAGATTACAAATATAACTGTAAAATAACTTAATAATGAAGTATATGCTTTCAAAGTTTATATACCGATTACATATTATTAAGATTTGGTAAATAAACTATTTATTGTTTAGTTGTAGTGTGAAATGACATGATGGTGTATGATCTAATGAGAGAAGTGGCCCTAAATGGAGTGCAATGGTGGAACAGGATTTGGGCAGCCTATCCCCAGTAGTTTGGAGTAAGGCTTTGGGGTGAATTGAGAATTTTGCATGTCACCTAGCAGGTCCTGCACAATGCTTCATCGGCAAGTTAGCATTTGCGAATTAATTTATACTTTTACTGCAGCTTAAGGAAAAACTGTGACCCGAAAAAGGAGGTCCGTTGTTGTTAATAAACTAAGCATGAAATGGCAGAACGTGAATTACCTGACTTGAAATATGCTGGCCTTATTTTGGGTGTTCCCAAACCACCTCTATATAGTTAGAACTTGCCCTCGTTTATGTTTCAAGAGGAGGAGGAGAAGATGTGAAGAGAGTTTTTTTTGATGAATTACACAATTTTTTAAGAGAGAAAAGGGAACAACCAAGAAACAAAACCAAAACAAACCAAAGCAAGGCTAGCACGCAGCTAACTACAGCACAACCAAAAACCAAAAGCTAAAACATACAACTACCAATCCGGCAAACAGTTCCCAACAAAAACACTATCCTGCGACACACTCCATTTGGCCACCCTATTGGCTAGAGGGTTGAGCTCCCTTGGAATGTGCACAATATCAACTTGAAACTCTTTCACAAGACCTTTAATCTCACAAATAAAGTGGTGAAAATGCCAGGAGCCACCATGACTGCCTTTCCCCCACGAGATGACTGATTTGGAATCCCCTTCAACAATACAATTGGAAAAGCCCTTCACCTTGATCATACACAACCCTTCAAGAAGGCCCATCACTTCAACTTAGATAGAATCCCCCATCCCCAAAGGACTACCTTTCACAAGTAAAATCATCCCTTGAGAGTCCCTCATCACACACACGTAGCCAGTTGGCCTTGGGTTTCCAAAAGACACACCATCAAAATTAACCTTAACTTTTCCACAAGGGGAAGGAAGCTACTCACTACACTGTATGTGAGTGAGACTAGTGCCTGTAGATAAACATGACACCCAATCTTTCAAAAAAAACATTCATAGAGCAATCCTTGAATTCTTTCTTAACCAACATCCATGAGCCAACTTTACTAATTATGGAATCAATCACTTCACACAATCCCACATCTTTTTTGTATATAAAATATGACAATGGACTTTGTCTGTACGATAATTGCAACATGTACTGTACCATTGTGATACATATACCAACTGATGGGATTCAAGCTCAGCACCTTAAGACCTATCAGAGGAGGTTAAAGTAACCCCAATTCTGATTTGGCACCATTACAATGGTGTGGGCCTACATGGGAATTAGGTGACCATGGGACGAGTATGGATGAGGTTTAGAAGTCTTATTTTAATTGAATTGATGCTTTAGTTTTGTTATATTGGCTGCTGGACTTAGTTTTATGTTTTGGGTATTAGGGGTATATTGCTAATTTTGTCCAGTCTTGATATTTGTGTTTGGTCTATACTTGGACCATGGTTCTTTTTAATGTTTTGGGTCATAGTTTAGTTGGGTTAATTCTGTTTGGGTTCTCCATCTGTTTGGTTACAAGTTTAGTATTATGTTTAACTTTTCAAACTTGCTAAATAGTGTCCTAAAGGGAGTAGGAAAGTGAGTATTATATTTTTAATGGGAGCAGAAATGTGAGTATTATATTTTCATCCCTTTTTTTATTGCATTAATTTGGGGTGTCAAAACTTACCCCTGTGGCATGATTTTGGTGTTATTTGAAAGGATATTCAATTACCTTTCTAATGAGTTCATAATGCGGTGGCAATGCAATGGTTAGAGAGGACTTACCCTCTTTGGAAGTCTAATCTGAAGAATAAAGGATTATTGAAGAAGATCACTTGCTGTTCAAACCATTAGTGCCTTAGGTTTATGTTATTTTCTATTTTTAGAACTTTAAAATAAGAGTTTTGATGCAATAAGGCCATTAGAACCAAATTAGAAGATTGGTAGGAAGTGGGAATAAAATTAGGAGTGTTTTAGGAATTTTTCAAAAAATTTCAGGTTTTTTTTTATGCTGACCGTACTAGGGGTATTTTGGTCTTTTTTTTTCTTCAAAATTTTACTATAAATAGGTCTTAAAGACCTCATTGTATGATCAGTTGAGTTGAATACAATAAATAATTGAAGTTATGGTTTGGTTGGTTATCCCCTCTTTCCCTCACGGTTTAGGTGAGTTCCATTTTTTAGATCTTCATTCTTTTTATCTTCTCTAATCTCCATCATCTTCCACTCTTCTTCTTCAAAATTTTCTGCAGAGAATTCTCTATTCTCCTCTAAAAACTCCTTTTTCTATATAGTTTTATAATCATTTTTATTCCTACACATCATCCCTCACTACTTCCACCCTTTTCCTCTTGTTCTTCACCTTCTTTAAACATTGTTTTGTGTTCATGAAAATTTTCCAACAAGTACTCTAATTTCATAGAAATCTAATTTTTTTTAGGTTTATTCATTCCATAACCTAACACACCCATTCATACAAGAATCCCCAATTTTAAACCCTAGATCTTAGGTTTTCTTGAAAAAAAATCCCATTCTTGAACCCTAAACCCATTACATACCAACCGTACACCCTAACCTATCTTTTCTTTTATTTATTTTTTATAAAAAACATAAACTACCACATAATTAAGGGGGACGGCTGAATTTCCCTTGGTGTCCTCACATTTTCAGGGTTTCAAATTTGAAAACTCATAATTCTTGAAATTTTGGGGAGATTTTGAGATTTCTCTAATTCCTCAATTCTTTCTTCAATTCTTTTTGAATTTTGACTTTCCATTTGATCTTTCTTTAAATTTTCAGTATTCTTTAAAATCAAGATTTATTGTTTTTAACTTGTTTAAGTGATTAAGTGTATGAATATTAATTTCCTTGATATCCTATATCATATTTGGTATTAGAGCCAGGTTTCCAACTAATTTTATTCTAGTTGAGATCCTTTATTGAACAAAAACCTAATTTCTTCCCTGTTCCAAGGCTTCAAATTCCAAAATTCAATGTTAGGATGTTCTTTATTTTAGGGTTTTTTCAAAACACCCCTAAATTAATTTAGGGCTAGTCTAAGGCTTCTAAATAATTTTAGGGTATACCCTAATGTTGTTGAACTTCGCCAAAGTCTTTTCTCATTAATTTTAGGGTTACCCTAATACTTTTTTGGAGTTCCTAAAAGGGTTTTCCCCAACACTGAAATTTCTGAACCAACCCTAAATCTTTGTTTTGATCCCCAATCATCATGGTTCACACTGTGAATATTCTGTTTACCATTGTAGATGAGCATACAAAGGAAATTCAAGAATTTAACCACACCGTGAAGGATATCCAAAGTGATGTGAAGGGTCTACAGGCATAGATGGCGGAGATGAAAAAGAATCTCAGTATACTTGCCACCAGATTGCTTCCACTAAAATTTTCTGATACAGTCTGTCAACCATCTCTCAAGGATGGAAAAAATTCTCAGATGGTTCCTCCTCCTCTACAGCCATTCCAGAGTGTACAAGGTGTATGAATATCACAGTCGGTTCAATATGAGGTGGTTTATCCGAGAAGGGATAATAGGGACAAATTTGAGTAGTCTAGGCGTAGATATGGTGGCATGATTGATTATTCATGTAATGCTGCTCATCAATAATTGGATCATCATGTAAAACAAGAATTGCTTGATTTTTATGGCGGACAAGATCCGGATGTATTCCTTGACTGGGTACATAGTGTTGAGTCTTTTTCCTGGCATGATATTCTTGAAGACAAAAGATTGCAGTTTGCTAAGGCAAAACTAAAGGATGTAGCTCACATATGGTGGGACAATTACAAGGAAGACCACAAGAGACTTGGTGTCCTTAGAAATTAGGAGTATTTGAGAGCAACAATGAAGAGAAGATTTGAATCTCCAGGTTCTAGGCAGAGAGCCCATTTGGAGCTTACACGTTTATAGGGGGGTATGACATTAGCTGAGGCTTATACCGCTCAGTTTTATTGTCTGATGGCGCATGCCAAGGATAAGTGGGACAATGACATAGTGATAGCTATGTATAGACGTGGTTTGCATCCACAGATTGTAGTAGGATTGTGTTATGCGATATTGCAGACACTTGATGATGCTGTCCAGGTTGCTTATCAGGTTGAGGAAGGCATAAGGGAAGTTTAGCCCAAGGGAACTTTACTTGATAACTTTCCTAGAGTGGTGAGCTAGGTTTATGGTAGTTCTATGAGCAGACCAGCACCCGGAATGCACCCTAGTGGGGTTACTACAACAATATCTAAGCCGGGCAGGACTTGTACACCTCCTAGAGCACGACATTCAGAGTCTTCTACCCAGGGAAGTAAATGTCCATGTTACCAGTGTGGGAGTACTAACCACTTGTATGCACAAGGTCCTCAGCGGGTACTGGGTTTATCCAACAGACAGTCTCCTCAATATGATGACCCTGAGTGGGAAGAGCTGATTGATGAGATGATCATAGAGTGTGAGTGGCAATTAATAGAGGAACAACTGGAGAATGATGATAGACCTGTTTGTGTTTTGCATCCAATCTTGGCTACTAGAGAAGTTAAGAAGTCTAATGACTGGAAGCGGAACACCATATTTCAGACTCAAGTTAGGTGCAATGGGCAACTTTGTTCTCTTGTCATTGATGGAGCTAGTTGCACTAATGTCGTATCTGATGAGGCATGCAAGAAGCGAAGGTTAAAGACAGAGCCGCATCCATCCCCTTACAAAGTGGCATGGGTAAACAACACCAATCTTAAGGTACAATAGAGGTGTCTTGTTACTTATTTACTTGGTGCATTCATTGATTAGGTTTAATGTGATGTACTTCATCGTAAAATATGTCATATATTACTTAGAAGATCGTGGCTCTATGACAAGAAGGTCCAACATTGTGCGTTCAAGAATACTTATTCATTCTAGCATGGGAAGAAAAAGGCTTCTATGATACCTTGTCCAGATGTTCTTGACATCAAGCTGAAGAAGGCAACATGATCTTATTTGCTTCATCGAGTTCCAAGGGGAGATGGTATTCTTGGTCCCCATCCAAACTCAATGGAGTTGAGTTTTTTACAGGGGGGGAGTTGATACGGTAGCAATGCAATAGTTAGAGAGGACCTACCCTCTTTGGAAGCCTAACCTGAAGAATAAATGATTAATGAAGAAGATCACTTGCTGCCTAGGTCATTAATGCCTTAGTTTTATGTTATTTTCTATTTTTAGTAGCTTTAAGTAGAAGTTTTTGATGTAATAAGGCCATTAAAGCTAAATTAAAAGGTTAGTAGGAAGTGGGAATTAAATTAGAAGTGTTTAAAGAATTTTTTCAAAAATTTTATGTGTTTTTTAGTCTGATAGTACAAGGGGGTATTTTGGTCATTTTATTTTCAAAATTTTATTATAAATAGGTCTTAAAGACCTCATTGTACAATCAATTGAGTTGGATACAATAAAGAATTGAAGTGAAGTCACGGTTTGGCTGGTTATCCCTTCTCTCCCTCATGGTTAAGGGGAGTTCCATCTTTTAGATCTTCCTTCTTTTTTTCTTCTCTAATCTCCATCATCTTCCACTCTTCAAAATTTTCTGTAGTGAATTCTCTATTGTCTTCTAAAAACTTATTCTACATTCTTTTATAATTTTATTTTGTTTTTACACATCATCCCTCGCTACTTCCACCCTTTTCCTATTATTCTTCACCTTCTTTAAACGCTTTTTTGTTCTCAGGAAAATTTTGCAGCAAGCACCCTAATTTCATAGAAACCTAATTCCTTATAAGTTTATTCATTCCATAACCTAACACTCCCATCCATACAAGAATCCCCAATTCTAAACTCTAGATCCTAGGTTTTCTTGAAAAAAACCCCATTCTTGAACCCTAAACCCATTACATACCAACCGTACACCCTAGCCCATCTTTTCTTTTATCTTTTTAATAAAAAACCTAAACTACCACATAAATAAAGGGGTGGCTGCATGTCCCTTTGTGTCCCCACCTTTTTAGGGTTTCAAATTTGAAAATCCATCATTCTTGAATTTTTGGGCAGATTTTGAGATTCCTCTAATTCCTCCATTCTTTATTCAATTCTTCTTGAATTTTGACTTCCCTTTTGATCATCCCATCATTCTTGAATTAATTCCTTTGATTTTTATTTGATTTCTTTAAAGATTAGATTTCTTGATTGGTTTTTTTAAATTTTCAGGATTCTTTAAAATCAAGATTCATTCTATTTGGCTTGAAGTGATTAAGTGTAGGAATATTAATTTCCCTCATATCTTACTAAAGCTGGTGTGAAGATATCTCTCATGCTCAAATAGCTTAAGATATTTTCATGATGTTCTTGTTCAAAGCTTGAGTCAACATATCTGCTATCAGCAGTCACATAAGGTCCGTAGATCACTCTTGAAATGAAAATTTTATTTTCTATAAAAAATGTTTTATCCAGTATCCTATCCATTCTATGTGATTAGTCCATTCACGCTTAACTGGGTTATGTATAATATTAATAGCCGTGTTATTGTTGAACAAACTTATTGGTTAGTGTAAGCCACACCCCACTGTTGTAACAATGTCCGTACACATACTAGCTCAGAAATATCATGTGCTGTTGATATGTTCAGCCTTTGCACTAAAGTGACCTATGATTGACTTTTTCTTACTCGTCCATGTTACTAAATTTTCTCCAACTAGGGTACAATAGCTAGAATTGATCTGTCTGATATTGTCAGTCCATGCTTCCACCTTTACATGACCATTTTCTTGAAATAGGATTTCCTTTCCAGTACATCCTTTAAGATACCTAAGTTTTCTGTGATGTTGCCTCCTTGGGGCATGCATAAATGGGCTCACAATACATATGCAGTACCTGGACATGTGATTGTAAGGTATATCAGTTTGCCTACTAACATTTTGATAGTTGGATTGTATATTATAGAGACTGATCCTATACTACCGTTTATATCCACTATAACTCTGATACCCTCACCGTATTTTACATTTAAAGTACCCTCTTTATACACTTACACCCCCTCCCCCTCCTTGAGTTGCTAGCTAGATATTTTATACATGGGAAGCTGGAGAAGTGAAGTGAAATATGATTTCCCTCAACTTTTCAGAAGTTGTTTGGTTGCAATTGGAAAGTTCAGGAAGAGTTAAATTTTTTGAAAGTTTTCTAAATGGAAAAGCAACAATCTGACCTTTTTTGATGGAAAATGCAAGATCCATTTTTTGGAAAGTTGGAAAGTAGTTAGAAAAACTCATTTTCCATCTCTGGAACTTTCCACACAATCAAACATGAAGAAAGTTATGCATTTAGGAAAGTTGGTTTACTTTTCCACAAAATTTTCTACTCTCCATGCAATCAAACAAAGCATTAGTGAGAATGGGTGCTAAGTGATTTCTTGTCTTCACATAGTGTGTATAGATGCTCTCAAACTTGATTTGTTTCTTGATGATGAAATGTTTGTCAACTTCAATATGCTTAGTGCGATGATGTTGAATAGGATTATGAGCAATACCAATAGTAGCCTTGTTGTCACAATATAAACTCAGAGGACCCTGTGAGAACAAACCAAGTTTCTTTAGAAGAATCTTCAACCATAAGAGTTTATATACACCATAATCCATGTAGTGAAATTCAGTTTCAGCAACAAGTTTTTACTTCTCTTAACTAAGTTCCCACAAACAAAAGTACAATATCTAGAAGTAGATGCCACGTCTGAGATCGAGCCTACCCAGTTATAAGCTTCATCAACTTCAACTCGTAGATGTTCCTTTCTGGTATATAACATGCCCTTACCTTGATTTCTTTTCAAATAACAAAGAATCTGATAAGCAGCTGCTAGATGCATAGTATGTGGATCTTGCATAAACTAACTAATGACACTGATTGTGTAAGTAATGTTTGGCCTAGTAATATTCTAAGAGAAAGATGAGATATCCAACTAATATTTGATATCGACCTGAATCTATCAGTCAATCCCCTTCATCGTCTTTAAGAGGATGATAAGGCTCTATAGGTGTGTCAAATGGTGTAAAACTAGACATCCTTGTTTCTTATATCAAATCCAGGCTATACTTCCGCTGCAATATGAGGAACCTTTCTTGAATTTGGTAACTCAATTTCAAGAAGGTATCGTAGCTGCCCCAAGTCCTTGATGTCATATTACTTAGCAAGCTGGCTTTTCAAATTAGATATTTCACTTCTGCCATTGACAGTGACGACGATATTGTTGACATTAACAATGAGGATAATAACTTTACCATCATGATGTTTGGCGAACAATGTATGATCAACCAAAATGTTTGTACCCATACTTCACCATGAAACCACTAAATCTTTCAAAACAAGCTTGTAGGGACTGTTTTTACCCATATTCAACTTTTATTAGTTTACATACTTTTCCTTTTGCAAATGGATATAGGAATCTTGGCAGAGGTCTCATGTACACTTCTTCGTCTTTCGGATCACCACATAGGAAGACATTCTTGACATCAAAATGTAGCAGAGGCTACTCTTGTTTGGCTGCAAAAGGCAACATAACTTCTATTGAATTCATCTTGGTGATTGGGGCAAAGGTTTCTTGTTAATTTATACCGAAGTTTGGTTATTTCCTTTTGCCACTAGTCGAGCTCTGTATCTTTCAGTTGTTCCATCTTGCTTTAGCTTCACTATAAATACCTATTTTCTCCCTCCTCGTTTCTTTCTATTTGGGAGATCAAGAAGATCTCATGCTTCATTTTTTTTCAAGCACCAACATCTCTTCCTTCATTGCCTTTTGCCATTAGGGTTGAGATAATGCATCGGAAACACTATAAGCTATAGAAATAGAAGATGGGGAAGCAATGAAAGCATAATATGATGATGACAATCTTTCTAACTAAATAAAGCCAGATATGGGGTGTTGAGTATAATAAAATGTGTCTTCTCTAAGTGCCATAAGAAGATTAGATCATTAGAAGTATCAAGAAACTGTGTAGGAGGAGGGGAAATGATGATCTGGTTGAATGCATTGACTCCTTGATGGGGGCTTTTTCCTTGTCACTCAAGTTACAAAATAAGGGTGATGGCATGATTTGGTGTCTATCCTTTGTGTATGGTCCGGTTCATCCAAGAGAGATGCAGTACAAAGGGGAAGATACCAAAAATTGATGTAGAATAATTTTCCAAAGCCTCAAATTAAATACAAGATGAGGAAGCAAAGAAATCAAGAATAAAATTTAGAAACAAATAAGTAGCCACAAAATTTAAGAATCAGAAAATAAAATCACAGA
>JAOXJP010227328.1:0-11323 GCA_025762735.1 Platanus orientalis | reverse complement strand
ACCTTTTTCAGTATAGAATTCATAAAGAACTGTCTGTTGTAAAAACACATAGTAGACAACAATGATGTAAGATACGTTTAACGAAAATAAAATTTAAGAATAAACACAGGTTCTTTAATATATATTAGACTTTTTAAAAGATGTTTCTCGCTTTTATATAACATTTTTCATTTTCAAAGTAATTCCAACAGCATTAATACACCCAATATTTAGGTACATATATTCATTTGGTTCCTCCCTCTTTCTCTCTCTTTCTCTGTTATATTCCATTTTTCTCATACTTTTGTATATTATTTGATTAAAATGATATATAGATGAAATTTTGGATGCTCATAGTGTTTATTGTTACAATGGTAGTCATAATGATTCTAATCAGACTATTGACTCACACAATAAGTTGTTTTAAAATAAAATGAATAAGAAGAAAACATTGGATTTTATTACACCAGAAAATCCAAGCAAATATATAACCCATCAAAGACTGTTAGTTGCATTTTCTGTTGGCTACTTATATGATAGCTAATCCTATTTATATTATAGAATAATTTATATTAGAATTATATAAATATTATTAAGCTACTTTAGAGGGATCTAATTAA
Organism: Platanus orientalis; assembly: GCA_025762735.1. Classification (NCBI taxonomy): domain Eukaryota; kingdom Viridiplantae; phylum Streptophyta; class Magnoliopsida; order Proteales; family Platanaceae; genus Platanus; species Platanus orientalis. The sequence goes on along the minus strand of JAOXJP010227328.1, from coordinate 10,724 downwards.
TTATGTATTTGATAAATAATTTGAGTTTTGCTTGAAAAAATTAGAAATTTATAGATTTTTTGTTTGAATATCATAAATTTTAACTTAAATCATATTTATATATAAAAAAAAAGTCTATTGTTGATGATATAAATTTTTATTTTTTTATATTAGTGATGTTTTCATTTTTAAAGTTGTTATAACATGTGTAAATCATCATTTCATTTTTCAAAATATATGAAATATTATATTGACATATTAATAATATTTATTTTCTTCATCTGTGATTTCTTAGTTTTGATAAATTAAAGAGATTCTAAGTGTTTAGGTATATTTCATGTGTATTTATCATTAATTTTCTATACATGTAAGTTTTTTAATGTTTTGAGTATAAATTATGTATGAATGTAATTTATAGCTTATTATTATTGTTATTTGTTATAACTGAAAAGTTGCATGTTAAATAATTTTATATAACAAATAACCATTATTCTACATCATGTTTTATTTTTTTGTTTTTTGGCTATATACTCACAAAGAGTCATTAGCTGCACCAATACATAACAAGTAATAGTGTGGTGTAAGAGACATTCGATGAAAAAAAAATTAAAATTAACATTACTTTTGTAGTGGATATTAGGTATCTGCAAGATGTCTCTGATAATAAATATCAACAGTCATTTCATTACATAATCTAAGGGGATGACAATTAATAGATGAGGATGCCAACTCGCATCATACCACAATTAGTACACAATGAGAGAATCATAGATATGTATGTCATATGCAGCAAGCCACACTAAATATAACAACAATTTAAATAAATAAGTGTTATATATTTTCTTGTATAGAAGATGTAAATCATCTTCATATATTATAATAATTATATATCAAATAAAACTATACGAGCAACACAGAACAGAAACAATCCATTTATAAACAAATATACATATGTGTTTTTTTTCTTTAACTCTATTTTAAATTGTTAATTCAATAGTCTCTTGTTTTATATAATACTTCACATTTATGAATTTATTGTACAATTATTACTCATGATTTTTAAGTAAATATGTTTATTTATTCTCTTTTCCTCTCTTTATATCTCTCTTTCTTGCATTGTTTTTCATCATAATTTTTTATTCTCATAATCTTTTAGGATTCAAAATAAAAGATATTTTAGACACCTACTATATATATCATTATAATGTTAGTTGTGATGATTCTAATTAGGCTATTGATTCACATAATGCACTAGTTTTAAGAGAAGATGGTTGTCAAGAAAGTGATGGACTTTTTCGTACCAAAGGAGCTGAACTAATCCACAGTTGGTGTTGGTCGGTCTTTTTTTGTTTTGATAATATGTTCACAACCTATATGATAGGTAATGCATATATATATGGGTTAGCCTAGTGTACAAGGCTCCCGCCATTGTAGGGTCTAGGGAGGGTCAGATGTATGCAACCTTACCACCACAAGCGGAGAGGCTATTTTCGTGTTTCGAACCCTTAATTCATAGGTTGCAACGGAGCAACCTTACCAATATATATACTATAATTTATGAATTCTAATATACTAAACAACTATATTTCGTATCAAACTACTTTAATTTGATCTAATAATATACTTAATAGATCATTTGAATTTTATTTAAGAAACTAAAATTTTACATGTCAATTTTAATATAAATTTTCTATTTATACATATGGTTTGATTTAATTGTATTTATAAAATATTATTTCTATTTTTAATGGTATAATTATTTCATTTGCCATAATATATGAAATTTGTTTATATATTAAAAATATTTATTTTCTTCATCATATGATTTATTGTTGGGATAAGGTTGTTTGCTGTTGTTGTTGTTGTATATGATTTATTAGTTTTGATTAATCTAAGATTATTAATATTTGGATATGTCAGCACCGTCCTCACTGCATTTTGGATGTTGATTTGAGTTTATATTTGACAAATATAGATTTAAGTGTTGCAAGCACTTCAAGTACTAGGCTTAACCCATTTAGGCTTAGGAAATCTTCATTTTGGGCCTAAAGTAGGCTTTTTAAAAGCTCGTATTTCATTGTTGGCATTCTTTGATATGTAACATCCATACTTAATGTGTTAGGATGTCTCAAACCTATAAATTTATGGGCAGTAGAATGCTAGTCTCAGATTCTCCATACAAGGAGTTATTTGAAGATTTATATTTGATGCAAAATAAGCATGTAATGTTTGGACAATCATGATCATATGAGTAAAGGAGACTATAAATTCAATTAGCATAGTATTTTTATCGGATGGCCAAATTTTGTAATTTTGGAATAGGCACCTTGATAGTAGCATGCATGGTATCACACCAGATCATGAGACACAATTTTAGAAATTTTTAGCATTTGGAGCTTTCCAAAAATGTCTCCATTATATCAAACATGACATATTCTTCCCCACAACAACCTTAAACTATGGATGTCTTGGAAATTCAAATAATCTCCTTTACATTTCTCATGGATGATCTCACCTATAAATATAGTGAGATCACTCTACTCATCTCTCTCTCTCTCTTTCTCTCTCTCTCTCTCTCTCTCTCTCTCTCTCTCTCATTCACTCTCACAATTCTTACATATGCAACCTTAAAAAGAACCAAGGGGGGAGGAAGGAGAAGAAAGAGGAAGAGGAGTAGGAGACAAGAAAGAGCTTCCATTACAGGAACCAATTCCTCCCAAGGTGAGCTCATCTTACTTTAAATTTAATTTTCTAAAAATTCTTAGAGTTTCAATTTATATCTAGATCATTTTAATCCATTTCCTTGAATATTTTCCCTATAGATTCATCCAAAACCATGAATTCTACTTGACTCTAGCCGAATCTATGTGGGCTTTTGAGAAGTCATTTTTAAAATATGCTTTTAATGCATAGATATTCAAGAATAATTGTGTATATATATTCTAATTGGAATATCTATATGCTAGATGATAATTTTGACTTTTGATTAATCTGTGATAGTTTTAGGGATCTTTAATGCTTTGATTTCATTTTTTAAACATTAAATCCTCTTAAAACTCTTGGGAACATGTTATTATTCTTATAATGAGTCTATCAATGGGTAACAGTTGTACGCCTCAATTTTTGCATGACAGACAAATCTCTTTGGAAAAAGACTTGCTTATCACAGGAATGTCTCACATTAATTTGGAGTCGCCACAAATCTTTTTAAAGATGTGATTGGACATCTTTAGGGTGATTGGGAAAGCAATCTCACTATAGGGAGATTAAGACAACAATATCCCCCCTTGAGTTTTAATTCATTTAAAACTCCTAATTGGATCACATCAGTAGGATACCATGTTCCCTAAGCATATCACCTTAACGATTGGTGATGTTTAAAAAGAAGATGCCTCAACAAGTGTGCACATTGGTAACCAATGAAATGTTAGTATCATATCCAAAGGATTTCCACAATTACCAAAATAGATGACTGGCATGAATAAAACTTAGGCTGATGTGGAGATTGTAGTCAATATGAAAGAACTAAGGATACTAAAATAACAAGAATTTACAACTTAGGTTCAATGTGCACATGTGCATCATAGATGACTTCAGGTGCTGTAGTAGAATGATTGGAGTTGCAATTGCCATGAAGGGAAACAATAAGTATGGCCCAACTAGGTAAGGATGCCGCAATCATTGTAGGCTCAACTTACTATAATAGGAACTCTATAGTATCACCATCGAATTTGCGCCTTAAGTGTTGAATACTATAATAGGAACTCAACGGTATAACATTAATCAAAAGAATTTTAATAAATCCTACTCACCCCCTCTAGGATTGAAACAAGACTTTCAATTGGTATCAGAGCATAGGTTGATCTTATATGGTTTAACCATCGGATGGAAAGATCCAAATTCTTAGAGAAAAACATTAGATGCCCAACCCAGAAGAATCGTACTAGACTACAAAACCAAAATTCTTCATAATTATCTATATTAGAAAATAAGGATGAGTACATTCCTTCAAGCCATGAACTTGTCCGTATGAATGTCGGTCCAACAAGGTTGGAAAAGACCCACAACCTCGAAAATGGAGTGGGATAACACTCAATAGGAGGCACACACTGCAAACTATAAGGCATTAAATGCCATATCTTGTGCTATGAGTCAAAATGAGTTTAAACGCATTTGTACACTCCCAACCGCCAAGGATACATGGGGTTTACTAGAAGTAACTCATGAAAGAACTAGTGTAGTAAAGAAGTCTAAACTTCAAATGATCATAACTTCTATACTAAGCTTCAAGATATCATGAACTCTAGGGATTCTCTTCGAGATGATCTAAAGTCGGATGTCATAGTAGGAAAAATACTTAAGTCTTTGTCAAAAAGGTTTAGACCCAAAGTGACTGCTATCGAAGAAAGCTAAGACATAGACACATTGACAGTAGAAGAGTTGGTTGGGTCACTTCAAACATTTGAGATGACCTTCAAACCAAACCATAAAAAGAAAGGAATTACCCTCAAGGTTGAGGAGCTATCAAGATCGGAGAATAACTCTGGTGATGAACTAACTCTGGTGATAAAATAATTTAGAAAATTCTATAAGAAAAACACTAGAGACATTAGAAAAAATATTTCCACAAAGAAAACCCAAGGAGTCTTCGAGAAGGAAGGAAATCACTAAGGATGAAGTCATTTGCTATGAATGCAAAGGACAGGGTCACTTTGCTTCTGAATGTGCTAATAAGAAATCTAAATTTAAAGGCAAAAATAAGAAGGCAATGGCCACTACTTGTGATGACAACACGGATAACTCAAATGAAGAGTCATCTAGTAATGAAGAAGAGTCTTCAACAAATGTTGTTGCATTTGTAACCTTCACTCATGAAACTAATGCATGATGAATCAAGTAGTGAGAGTGAAGAGGAGGAAGAAGATGATGAAAGTGATCTTCAAGAGGCTTTCAATAGGTTCTTTGAATAAAGCACTTCATTGGAAGAACTAGTCACTCATTTTAGGAAAGAAAATAAAGAATTATTATCTAACCTAAGCAAGGAGAGTGATGATTACCTTGGGGATGTGGAGTTACTTGAAACTAACTCCAAACTTCTAAAAGAGAACCTAACACTTAAAGAAACAATTAAAGTATTGGAGTCTAGCTCCATGGGTGCCTCTTTAGAAGAAGAGAATGAAGTCCTAAAGAACAAAGTAAACTCTTTAGACTTGAGACTAAAAGACCTATGATTAATTCTCAATGTTGAAAAAGAAAATAGAAAAGTAAAAAAAGAAAATTCTTCAAAGAAAAATATATCCTAGCTAAAAGGGTTCTAGAACTTGAAAATTAGGAACAAGTAGATTATAATGATCTTAGAACACTCAAATTATAAGAAAATATCAAAACCCTAAAATTAGAAAAGGAAAAAGCAAGTACCGATACACTTAACCTTGAAAACCAAGTTAACACCCTAAAAGAAAAAAACAAAAGGTTAAACATAACTTTTGCTCAATAAACTAGGAAATCCCTAGATTATCTCAAGTAAATCAAAGAGCTTGAGGAAGATAAGAGGAAGTCATTCTCTATGCTTACCCAAGGAGACCATAAATTCAAAAAGATTTTAACAATGGGTAATGATAGTCGTGATAAAAGTGGCCTTGAATTCAACTCTACAAACACTTCTACCCACACCAAAAGGAAAAATAGTGTTTTTGTGAATAGAAAAGGAAAGGTATATATCCCTCCTCAAAATCCTAAACAAAAACCCATGACCTATAATGGTAGGCAATCAAAAACCTACAAAGGTTGAGCTCCCTATAAAATACCAAGAGTTTTTGACAAAAGGCATAACACTTCTTATGAGAAAGCCATAGACACATCTCTAGCTTCAACTTCCAAAATTAAGCTGTCATATGGTGGTAGACCCTATTCCTCTTTCAAGAGAAAATCCCCCATGAACAATGAAAGAAGAAGGAAGACTTGGAACAATAGCTCTCATGCATTTACATCTAGAAGACCACCAATCATATGTTATTATTGTGGATTAGTTGGTCACATGAAACTTGATTGTAGAAAAATGATAAATGATCTAAAAGCTCAAAAAATATCAAGAAAATAGAAGAAAGTTAAATGAGAAAAATCCAAGAAAGAAAGCTTACTTTCAAAGAATTGAAAATGATAATCTTGAATGTAAAAAAGAAAATGAATCATCTTAAATCTAAACAAGTTTGGGTCAAGAAATGGGAGCTCAAATGTCTTATCATCCACACCTCTCTATCAGCGGCTAATGCCTCACAATGGTATCTTCATAGTGGATGCTTAAGGCATATGAAGGGAGATAGATCTCTCTTCTCACACTATACTCCCGAAAGGGAAGGAAGTGTGGCTTCTAGTAATGGGAACACCGCAAAGATCATGGATAGAGGTATAGTTGAAATACCCAAAGTTCCAACATTAAAAAATGTGCTCTTTGTTGAAGGCGTCAAACATAACCTCCTAAGAATTAGTCAAATATGTGATTTTGGTTAATGATGTAGATTCTCAAAGGAAGGTTGCCACAAAAAAGATAAGCAAGGAATTGTTTCCAAAGGTATTCATACCAATGACAATTGCTATATCTTTGGAAGTGGTAGACCAAACACATGCCTCATCACAAAACAAGCCTATGACATCAAAGGCTTGAACCTATGAACTTTAGGGACTTGTCTAAACTACATAGGAAAGACTTAGTTCTTGGGGTGCCCAAGCTTGGTAAACAAGAGAACCTAATATGTAGTGAAAACCAATTTAGAAAACAAATTAGAGCAAAACACAACACGTTGACACACATAGCTACCACTAGACCACTTGAACTAATCCACATGGATTTAACCAATCCAACAAAAACTAAAATTCTTGGTGGAAAAAGGTATTTCATGGTCATGGTAGATGATTTTCTCTAGATACACATGAATATCAATTTTCATAGAGAAATCGGAAGCTTTTGACGAGTTCAAGAACACTTGCATTAGAATGCAAACTAAAAAAGAACTCACCATCAAGAGAATTCATAGTGATCATGGAGGAGAGTTTGAAAATAATAAATTTTCAAACTTTTGCAATGAATGTGGAATCAAACATGAATTTTAACACCCAAGACACCTCAACAAAATGAGGTTGTTGAAAGAATGAATAGGATCATACAAGATATGGAAAATGTCATGCTTATTGGTAAGGACTGAAATGACTCTAAAGTAATCCTAGAGAGGGGTGAATAATATTTCTCAATTAATTTACCCCTTTTTAAATTACCTTGTAGATGTTGTTAATTTTTTGTTCACTTTGCTCAAATAAGTGAGCGTGTACTTTAATGTAATTACTCAAGAACAATATCAAACATATGCTAAACAAGAGTAGTATAGAGTATAAAGATAGAGGGACAAGCAATCACACAATCACAACCACAACACAAGATTTATAGTAGTTTGGCACTCAAGCCTATGACCACTCTTCTAAAGCTCACTACCGAGATTAGGTATATTTCATTTAGGTACTATTACAACCGAGGTCAATATACAGACCTAACTACTTGCTCAATGGCAAGTTAAACAATAACACTCGGTGTCTCCGGCAAGTGTGTACTACTTCTGGTGTCTCCTGCTAAAGCAAAGCAATAACAATAATGAATATGAATGCAAATTAATGCAATGACAAGCAAATATTACCACAATATGGTTGATATTGCAAGTTGCTCAATAATGGGATGCTCCTTGATGAGCTAGTATGCCTTAGCTACCCACAAGCTCCAAGTACTTGGCTCTAGTACTCCTTGAGCTCAGCCAAATGTAAGTTCCTCTTGGGAAAGTGCTAACCACAACCTCTCCTCAATAATAGAAGTAATGCTCAATAGGAGAGAAGGAATGAGAGAGAGAGATGTGTAGAATGATAGCTGCTAAAGCTCAATAATCTGTAGGCAATGGAGGTTTGCACAGTGAAGAGGGTTCTCAAAATAGTATGCCTCAAAGCTTTTTCAAAAATAAACTTGTAGTGTCGGAGATGTTCTACCCTAAAGGGAAAAAGTGCCGTTTATAGTAGGGAGGAGCGTCCATGGCCTTAGGATAGGCATATCATAAATAGAGGAGCATTTTGGGCCTTTGGATATGAAAAAATGGGGTTCAAATTTCAAAAAACTCACCTCAAATTTTGGGTTAAAAAATTTGTCAAAAATGCCTTCCAAACCGATTAGAGGTTTAGAAACCGATTTGGGCTCCAAATCGCTTTCGAAATTCCCAATCAATTTTGACTGCCTATCATGCTCCAAATTGGTTTAAGGTTTAGAAACCAAATAGGTTTTGGGAAAAATCCCCAAAACTCATATCAAAACCGATTTGGGCTTATCGGTTTAGGCCTCAGGAGTTTCTGACTGAGATGCAAAATCAGTTGCAAAACCGATTTTGCTGAAATTGATTACGGGTTTCGCAATCGGTTTCGACTAAATTTTTATGCACTTAAGTTTTGGGCTATAAACTTTGGACTGTCCTTGGGCATCTTGGTTTGGGTATTCACAAGGAACCTAAACCATGTCTAGATTCATTTTAGGACACACAAAATGATATGTATGAATGTGGTATACCTTCCATGGTGTGCTTCTTTCCCGTGTTCTTCCTTAGGTCTTTGGTCCTTATTGGATTCATGAGACGAAATTGTGGGATCACATAGGGCACTTACAAGACTCCTAGCACTACCCAAATGCTCATGGGATTGACATACATCAACAAGACCAACCATGCTCGATTCCAAGTTTTGTGGAGAGAGATATGTCCGTTTGAGTGCGGACTTTCCAACATACGCCTAAACTTTAATCCTGCTAAAGTTCAGGCATATGCACATAATAGTTCAGGCGTACTACCTATTTTAGGCACACGAATAGTATATCACCCATGCTCATTATACTTTGTTGGAAAGATCTCTCTCATAGCTTTCTAAATAGACCAATCATACTCAGTTTTGAGTTTTGTGGAGAGAGATATGTCCATTTGAGTGCGGACTGTCCAGAGTACACCTCAGTTTTAATCTAGTTAAAATTTAGGCATACACACTAAGTTCAGGCGTATTGCCTATTGTAGCCATACGAATAATACATAACCCCTGCTCATTATACCTTGTTGGAAAGATCTCTCTGTCAGCTTTCGGAAGAGACCAACCACACTCGATTCCAAGTTCTATGGAGGGAGATATGTTTGTTTGACTGCAAGTTGTCTAGTATACGCCTGAATCTTAATACTATTAAATATTAGGCATGTATAAAGTTTAGGCGTATACCCTGAGATCATGCGTACTAATTTGAAAACCCTATCTTTCTGTCCATGTGTGCCCCATGGTATTAAAAGACCAATAGACCTTTAGAAACCCTTAAGAAAAGGCTTCTAAACTCCTGATTTTATTGAAACCACCGAGTAGAGTCCATTTGGGACTGTACGCTTAAAATCACATCACTGTGAAAGATCAAGCATACTTAAAGATTAGGTGTACATAGGAAGATCAGGCATATTGCCTGAGAAATTCCAATTTTAACCCTTTTGATAAATCAGAAGGTAGGGATGAAACCCCACACTTCTGGAACCACAGAAAACCCCTATTCCAACCTCTAGAACCCTTTTCTAGTCTTTGTACATAGATTAGGTCCAATATCAAGCATTTAAGTGTCTAACACCTAAGTTTTTCTTGTGAGACAATGCTAGTGTCATGGTTGCTACGTCAGCACGGTCTAGCAGAGTAACCCAACCTAATCAATACCTTTAAACCCTTCTCGACTTTTTATAGTCCCCACCATATCTTAAGGTCATGTCACATTGGTTCATGACCCAAAGACCCTAAGACTTGGCCAAAGCTCAATTAGGTCCCTAAAATACTCACATTGGTTTAATATAGTCTTGACTCCATTTCACTAATGTATTTCAGCAGCGAGGAGTACTCTGTAAGTATATGAACACTCTAAAATGAACCCACCCTAAATCACTCTCATAGTTAGACCTTACCAAGATTTGCACACACAAAAAACCCCCAGAACTACATCTTAGGTGTAATTGCAGCGATCACACCATAGGGGTGGTCTAGACCAATAAAAATAAAAAACTATATACATTCATTTTTACTTATTAGTACTTGAAAATTGCTAGGTTAGAGGAGCCACCCTAAAAAAAAGGGGTAATTAGGGTACCTAACACCTTCCTGAATTGCACTAAATAGCTTACCTAAATCTCTGAAAAACTAGATAAGTCTAAGAGTCATCCTAGGTCCTTGGGTCTAGCCTAGGCTGCAAAGTCCACAATCCTTCTTTCCCCTAGAAAGGAGACTATGGGCATCGCATAATGACTGCTACCCACTTTGGGGGGTTTTGGAGTCGTCACCAACTCGGGTTTTTATAGACGGGGTTTGACGTCTGCCTCCTTTCCAGGGGAAGGGAGGATACGGGCTTTTTTGGGGCCCGGGCTAGGCACTTGGGCCTAGAGTTGACTCTCAGACTGATCTGGTTTTCAAGGATCTGGGTAAGCTATTTGGTTGCAATTGGAAAAGGTGTTAGGCACCCCAGTTACCCACATTTTTAGGGTGGCTCCTCTAACCTAGCAACTTCCAAGTGCCAGTAAGAGATAGTGTGTTTATTTTATTTTATTGGTTTAGACCATCCCTGTGGTGTGATCACTGCAATCACACCTGAGACAGTCTTTGGCTGCCTACATACCCGATTTTGTATGGTTTTGTGTTCCTACGGTTTTGTCAGGATC
>JAOXJP010227327.1:0-11324 GCA_025762735.1 Platanus orientalis | reverse complement strand
GATAAAAAGTATGGGAGTTGCACTATGTTAAATTTTATTCATTTTCTTTTAGGCCTAGTCTGGTTGCCATGAAAAGATTTTCTTATGACAATATTTTCTCAAAAAACCATTTTTAAGCTGTCTGATTGCCATGACAAGTTGGTTTTTTCATGTTTTTTGTATGATTATTTTCTTCCCTTTTCTTGGGGATTTTTCTTTTCTATTCTTTTCTTTTCTTTTCTACACAATTCATGGCAACCAAACTGGGCCTTAATGATTTTGATGATTCTTTAACTTGTATCATTATTGATGGTGTTTTTTTTTTTTCATTTTTTTTTTTATAAAAAGTAGAATCTTACAATCCTCGATCCGATCCATGAGCACCCCCCACCGATCCTATGTAGGATCTCGATTTTAACAACCTTACTGATAGCTCGTTTGGTGTTTCTCTTGCCTAAATGAGCTTAATGGCAGATGCTAAACAATACATGTGAAATTGCGATCTCAAATTAAATTATGCTTCAAAGTGAAACTTCAGGCACAGGTAAAGGGTTGCCCGAGGATTCGACCCGAGGCGAACCTGCTTTATGGACCCCAACCCAAAATCGGATTGGGTTTTGAAGGATTTGTGTTGAGCCACCCAAGTTGCACCCTTAGGTACCACAGGTCGGAACACCAATATCTATAACTTTGTCTGTATTGTATTCTTTTGCTACCAACAGGTAGAAGTATCATTATATCATTAAAAAAATTTAAAAATTAAAAAAGTAGAAGTATCATTTGTGGCCATTGATGTCATAGTAGCTCCAGTATTCATTGACCTTTTATTTCCTTGCTACCTTCGAATGAAGTTATGGTTGCTCTATCCAACAATCTGAATTTTTACATTTTTGTCACTTCATTTCTAGCCTTATTCAGCAGCTAGTCTTGTAAGCAAAAAAATTCCGATGTGGATAGTTGAATTGGACATTTGGCCAAACCTAGTAGCTCCTTATCTGATGAAAATACGACAAAGAAAAAAAAGAAAATTAAGGGATTTGATGGTTACAAACTTTGGTACATTTGGAAAAGACTAATGGAAACAGGGTAAGAATAGATCAAAAGAATGAAATTGTAAACGGAAACGGAATGCATAATGTGATATGGGAGAATCCATGGACGATATGGATCTAACCACCACACCATAGGTTTGTCTTTAAGTTCTTTGTAGTCATCGATAGAAGATTAGGAAAGGAGAGGATATGTGACTGAGAACTAGATGGTGGAAGCTAAAAAAGAAAAATATATATTCATAGATATTGTTAAAAAGTTTAAAAAAAAAAAAAAAAATGGAAGAAGAAACTAATACCATGTGAAACGAGATTATATGATATATTAAAAGAGCGATGAAAGAAGTCTTTGGAGAATCTAGAGGGGAAAGGGCAATCATCAAAAGATAATTAATAGTGCATGAGTCGGTTCATAGCCACTATTAAGCAAAGTGGCTGTTTCATGAGGCTTGCTAACCATTTGAAGCGCAAATAAAGCCCAAGAAGAATCCCATGGTGAACATCAATGACCCGTTGGAAACATAGGATTTCTTGATTGATAAGAAAGTTGCGGTCTAGACGTCCTCGGTTGCAACATACCATGTGTTTGACATGCTGTTAACCTTCTCGTGTGATGTGTCATGATTGATGAAACCGGGTGCAAGGAATGAACTCATACTGTAAACTAAATTAGGCTTCATGCAAAAGAAAGAAACTATTTGGATAGACCCCACAATGCAATTTGTCATTAGGATAGTTTCCATCATTGCAAACAATCATGTCTCGGTGCATTTTGACAAAGAGGAGACGTTCTAGTTACTTGAACACTCTTCGTGTATTAAGTTTGGTAAACCGTGAACAAAAAATTCTCTTAACACTACGGATCCATGAACCGGTTAGAGCTACAATGATCAAATATACATTTGAGTAAGCAGGTTTTTCTGCCAAAAAATTCCTAATTTACACTTTTTTTTTTTTTTACTTAGAATAACATTTGCAGCAGCAGCTGCTAACTATTCAGGAAACTAAACGATTCGTGTGAATTAGTTGCTCATCCCAACAAGATTGATTGCCTACTTGCTTCTTTCTCTACTCCATGTCACTGTACGATACAAACTCTTCTGGCAGTTCAAACGCATCAATCTCTGCAAAGTATGCTCTCTGCTGGTGAATAAAATCTTGAGGCAAGGTGTGTCTGTTGACATCATCTTTGGGCAGCGAGTGGCGTTGCTTCTGTAGATATTGCAGGCAGATTAAAAGTATAAGCAAATGACCAAGAACGTAAGAATCCAGTTTAAAAACACAAAACTATGAAACTGATGCTGGAGCATGTGACTGTAATACAGTTGAATGCAAGTCTCAACTGTCCTGCAACAAGATCACGTTATCTGGACTGCAAAGACATCATTTGACATAAAAATGATCCTGAATATCTGGGTGCTTAATCCCTATACTCAAGAATTCAACCTAAACAATTCAGAATATCCAAAACCCACAAAGCATCAAATAGTATGCTAAAATCACTATATAGGAATTAGATATAAGCTGAAAAATACCAGCAGGCTATGAAACAAATCCCATTAAACTCCTAAATGATAAGTAAAACAGCAATACAAAGAAGAAAACAAAGGAGAGAGAAAGTGACTTTATTAAGTGGTAAAACTGAAATTTAATATATTCATCTTGAACTCCTAAATGAAAAGTAAAACATCAATACAGAGAAGAAAACAAAGCAGATAGAAAGTGACTTTATCAAGTGGTAAACTTGAATATATTCATCTTGAACACCTAAATGATAAGTAAGAAACCAATACAGAGAAGAAAACAAAGGGGACAGAAAGTGACTTTATTAAGTGATAAACTTGAATATATTCATCTTGAACAGCTAAATGATAAGTGAGAAACCAATACAGAGAAGAAAACAAAGGAAATGGAAAGTGACTTTATTAAGTGCTAAACTTGAATTTGAATATATTCATCTTGAACACGTAAATGACAAGTATACAGAGAAAAAAACAAAGGAGAGAGAAAGCGACATTATTAAGTGGTAAACCTGAAATTTCTGTCGGCAAACAAGTAGAAATTTGTTACTAGAGGACAAGCAAAACCAACCTTTTTGCTTTTTGGATGAGGAACCATGTCAGTCTTAGATAGGATAACATCTCCATGCTCTTCGTTTGGCTCTTCCCTATTTAACAATGAACGTACAGAATAGCATCATCATAAACGAACAACCAGGGCACATTAAAGATTAGAAGAAAAAAAAAATGGCTGAAGTAAAAAATGAAAAATAAAAATCCTATCCTCTGTTTTACTTTAGATGGATTTCTTGCATGAAGCAATAGAAACTTGAGCACAACAAAAATGAAAGAAAAATATAGTAGAAAATTAGAGAATGCCAAAGAATAATTTATAACATATGCAGGTGAACCAAACAATTGCGGATTCAGAAGAAAAAACATTCAGAACTAATTACAAAAGCCTGAAGAAAACATAGTTCGGATAAGAATTGATTACTCATAGTAAAATCTCAACACCCAATTGACTATAGTAGGTTCATTCTTTCACCTCCTTGGTGATGTCTTCCTGTTTTCTTCTCTTTTTGCATTTTATCTCTCTCAAAAAAAATCATTTTAAAAGCTTTTTATCAGAAACGTAAGTGGCTACGTGAATTCATCAACCTTCAAACACACTAAGGAGCAAAAAATAAAAAATAAAAATGAAAAAGATAAAAGAGATGTAAATCCTTCTTTCCTTTCTCATTTTAAGTCAGGAATCTAGACTGTGCCCTGACCAATTCAACATTTGCACGAAAACAGCTACAGCACAACGCCAAAACTCATATTTAAAAGAAATGGGGATCATCTCATTGCATCTAGTTCAAGAGGCAGATTATTTAGGCAAATTTAGTTAGAAAGATCCAAAGGTCCGTTCTATCTCGATAATAAGCTCATATGGAAGTGTCTATAAGGTGAATACAGATCCTCAAGCCATTTAAGCAGGTAAGACAGGAATAAGCATAATTTGATACCTTGATCATTCACAATCGCAATATAATCTTACCCTAACAAGTCTAGCAAAATTCATCCGTGAAGATCATAAACATATAAAAAGCGATTTTATTGAAAATACCCAGCACATCTGATCCTTCCTGCAGGAGGGTAACTGAATGGGATTTCCGCATCAACTGACTTCCCCTTATTTTTCCCTTCTTTCAAACTCCGTCTTCGACGGTAAACTGTGGCAATCCCTGAATTCTGGCAATCAATGTTACCTAGAAGAACCAAAACAAAATCATTGAATTCAGAACGTCACTAATTTTTTCACCAAGCTTTGAATAAGAAACTAAAGCAGTCAGTACGATGAAACACGATGCTATTATCAAATTATTTCATTCGAATTTCATTCTCCCGCCACCACCACCCCCCAAATTAAAATAATAATAAAAAATGGTAAAAAACCCATCCACAAAACGAAATTATGAGTTACAGGTTTTGAGTTCCAGATCTGAAAATCAGTTCCTTAAAAACCAAAATCCAGGCAAACAATCACATTCACGGCATGCGAATCAAAACCCTAGGTTTAAAAATAGCCGATTGTAGCTGATCTTAGGAGAATGGTAAGCTAATCCAGGAACCCTAAGTTTTAAATTCTTGAATAGAGCGACAAATCAACGTCAACATAACTCCAAACAAATAAAAATTCTGAAAGAAGAAGAAATTGCGAAATCACCAGAATCAACTAAAGATCTCTGGCGTGGAGGAGTCGAAGGTTGGGTTCCGACTCTAGGGTTTCCGGCATTGTTGGATCCGGTGCTGGTATCGTACTTGAGGGAATCTTGATCTGATTCGTTGGTAGAGAGAGCCGGTTTTCTGAGATTAATGAACGCAGAGATGTGAGGGGTGATGATGTTAGTGCAGTCGAAGAGGGGTTTCCTCTTCTGCGTTCTCTTCTCAACTTTCATGGCTTCTCCATTCCAAGGAAAAAAAAAACTGGTATTCGTTGTGAGGTAACCGAAAACTAATGGTTATATATCGAATGCTAGAGAGAGAGAACCGGCGGGAACTTCGTTGACATTAAAACTGGGGATGAGTCCACAGGTTGGGGTCCTGAGGTCCCGCTCGAAATTTCTTGATGCGTAGGGCTGGCAATTTGGGCGCCATATCAAGTGCACCACACTCCTGATGTGATCACTCAAGAGGAGGAATCAAAAAGTTCCAAAAAGTGAATTGATTCTGCCCCCGAATAGTCCCATCAGGGGGTGTGGTACATACGATATCATTTGGGCCTGAAATCTCCTACGTCACCCCCCTTGTGAGCTCCTCAATGGCCACACAAGAGGGGATCAATTCAGTTTTTGAGACATTACATCAGCTATGGCCACACAACTCAGTTTTTAAAACGTCAGATCACTTCTAAAAAGTGAATTGATTCTCCCCTTGTGTGGCTATTGAGTGGCTCACAAGGGTGTGGCATAGAGGATATCACTTGCCATGAGAGATTGACATTAGGGCCAACACATCAACATTGAAAAAGTTATTTACGAGATGCTTTTCACTTTTTGGTGCTGATGTGTTGATCCTAATGTCATTCTCACATTTTTCATATACAAAAGAAAAAGAAAAAAAAAACTCTTTTTCACCAAATCCTACAGAGACCTATCAATACAACTTGTTGAACTAATATCCTTTGCATCATCTCCCTTGTGAGGCACTCAAGGGCCAAACTGGTAGGAAATCAATTCATTTTTTTGAGGTGATGTAACATCCCAAAAAGTGAGTTGATTTTCCCCTTATGTGGTCCTTGAGTGTCTACCAAGGGACTTGATATCCTTGTGATGCACGAGGACCAAGGCAAAGGGGGGAATCAATTTACTTTTAGAGTTGTCACTTCACCCCCAAAAAGGAATTGATTTCCCTCGTCTGTCTTGACTCTTAAGCATCGGAGAAGATATCCCTTCAACGGGGAGTGGCTTAGAGGATTTCAGGCCCACCACAAAATGACATGATAAGTGTGAACTGAGTTAGGAAATGCTCCATACACAGCAAAGTTGTTGCATAAGTCGAACACATTCTAAACGGTGAGGATTTTATACGCCGACTCCTAACCTGTGCCACGTCCACCAATGGTCAATCCAGTGAAAACATCAGTACCGAAAAGTGATTTTCACTTTTTGGGGAGTGTGAAAACACTTCTGACACTGATGTGGCCCCTTATTGACCTTGGCGTTTGCATATGCAGAGCGTAGAAAAGCTTCACCGCATTATAAATTTCTAACTAGTAAGTAGTAACCCCTTGAATGAGGTGATCAACAGATCAAAACACAGAAACCGGACGCTCCCTTTTCCTCCATATACCAGCTCTCACTCCATTCCAATCTTGCACTCCCTCCTGGCTCCACAGGTCACTCCAATCCAATTGGTGGTCATCCTTTATCAGTGATCTTTCTATTGCGACTTGAAAACTAGACATCTCAATTGGCCTTTAACTGAAAAATTAAACTTCTCGTACAGCCCTGCCTAAGTTTTTATAGTAACCAGCGAAATGGAATTAAGAATTGAGATGTGATCAACTGCTGTAACTTTTAAGTAGCACAGCAAAAAAATCATGGGTATTTTATCTTTTAACATGGGTTGTTTTGTCTTTTAACATGGGGGGTTTGTCTTTTTGTGTTCTTTTAGGTGTCCTCAAGGCATGAGGAAAACTAATTATATAATACTACAATACAATAGCAGTTATGAAACAAATTACATTTTATGTTAAAATTAAGGTCTTGACTAGTCAGAAATTGGGACTTGAATTGTCTTTATGTCATCCATGGAGTCTCCTACTATTAGGCTGTGTTTGGTATTGACTAAAATAAGTGCTTATATAACATTTTACTTGAAATGAGCGGAAAAACTTTTTTTTTTCTATCACTTGGTATCTGCAAAATAAGTGTTTTTCGAATAAATAGAAGCTGAAAAAGTGCTTTAAATAGAAGCAGTTTCAACCGTTTATTGTTTATTATTTTTGTGGAAACAATCACTTGTAAAATTTCTTAAAAGTTTCATAACAAATGGACACATATGACCCTCGTAAAATAATCAAATACCAAAACTATCTGAAATACAGTCCTCTAACCTGACATCTTCATTCCCTTTCTTTTGCCGAACGCCTTATCCTGACAAAGGATCACTAGAAAACCTGTTTCAATTCATCTTTATCTATAAAGAAATATCTATCAATCCTCATCCTGGTAAAGGATCACTAGGAAATCTGTTTCAATTCATCTTTATCTATAAACAAAAATATCTATCAATCCTCACCCTCATGGGAGAAGTTTCATTTTCATTGGATACTAGTCCAAAACCCAGCACTTATATTACCTTCCCTGTCTATGTAATTAATGTAAGTTTTGTTGTTTTGAACATCCACCAACTACATTTTAGTGCCTCGTAATTTGTGTCCCTTTTCCAAATGAGCAAAAATGAGAAAGGATTTTGGGTGGTTCTAAGGTAAGGGGACACTTATTTTACTAGAATTAGTTACTAGAAGTTATTAAGGACAAATCAATTAGTATAGGTGGGTTTTGAAAAAATTGCTAATAACTAGTCAGATGATCATAAGTATCCCATCCTATAAACTTTGACTGATCCTATTGCAACTAGCACTTGAATCTGAAACTTTACACAACGATAGGTTAGACGAAGTTGGAAAAAATAGAATACAGAGGGAACGAGTCACTCTTGGTTCCCCTTTTTGTTTGTTTGATATTTTCCATTTCAAAACTAAGTGATAGAATGGATGGTTGCTCTCTCTCCTTCTCTCTCTTCTGAATATGATGATAAAGTATTGATGGCTTTCCTAAAATGTTGCAGGAAGCAAGGTCTAACATTTTGAAGAACATCCTAGAATCAAATGAATGCAGAGCTCATTAGTGACTATTGAAGAGTTTTTCGAGGCCTGATTGGGTAAGACAACTTAGAGAGTGGCTAAAGTTGGAATTACATCAGGGCTGACACATCAGGGCCAAAAGTGAAAAACATCCCCCTTTTTGGCACTGATTCGGGTGGAACGCCTACGCTGTGCTGCCATACCATTATAGCCGGTCTGTCCTACCCTTATCCTGCTCGCTTCATAAATTGAGTTGCCTTGTCGGGTCAAAAAATATGCACATGATACAATCATGGCCGCAACAATTTTCATTGAAGTTTCTTCCTTCATAAAGAACAAAACCAAAACGATACAATTTTTCTTTCAGATGAATCTTAGAGAACAAGAAATTCTCACTTAGAACTGGCCCGAGAAAACCAAAAAAAAAGAAAAAAAAAAATGTTAATTCGTAGGATTGTCTGTCTTAATAACCAACAGACTGGCCAAGTTTTCTAAGTAAACAGTATTATCTCTCCACCAAAAATGGTTTCTCGTATATAGGGGTGGGCATGGGCCCACCATATTAGGCATTGGGTTGGGGTCAGCCTTGGACCCGGATTTTTTTTTAACATTTAGGCCGAAGCCTGGCCGTATGGGTTTCATCAGACCTCAAAGTAGTCCATGAATGATGAAGTTAAGGTTTGAATTCAAGACCAACTAAATAATATAATAATACATTACCAATTAAGCTATAAGATTTTATTAGTTTTTAAAAGCTTAGAAAACTATATACTTACATTTTGAATTATTTACTATAAAAAATCATTTATTTTACTAAAAGTTGAACACAAGATCTCTTGCAAAAAATAAATTACAAATTGAGCTATGAATTATTAATAATTTGAAAAGACTTATAACCTATTTAGTAACCACTTGAAATGTAATCATTTCATTTCAAATTTCGAAGGTACCTGTAACCATAAAGTAATGGTTCAAAATGAACTCATTCGTGATTTTTATTGATTGCTAACTAAAATTGGAAATGAAGTCATCTTAAGTTTTTTTATAAAATGATCAAGTATAAATCTAAATGAATATATAATAAAAAAGTATAAATCTGAATGAGTTCATTTTGAACCATTACTTTATAGCTATAAATGCCTTAGAAATTTGAAATAAAATAATTACCTTACAGGTGGTTGCTAAACAGTCCCTTAATAAGTTGTATATGATACATACAAATATATATTATATATAAACAAGTTCCGGCATCGGGTCGGGCTGAATAACCCCAAGCCCGGCCATTTAAAAAAAATTTGGGCCTGGGGCCAGGCTCAGGCTTTGTTGGATCTAATTTGAACTGGACTTTTTTGGGCCAAATGTTGGGCTGGCTTGGGCCCATACTCACCCCTACTTGTATGCCCTATTGTAATTCCTGAGGATATGGTGCAACTACCTGAGGTCAGCCTAAGGTGAGACCAGCATCAGGGGCTGACACATCAGTGCCAAAAAGTGAAAATCATCCCCCCAAAACGGTGCTGATGTGTTGGCCCCTAATGTGATTCTCATCTTTGTCTGATTTTAGGGGTCACATCAACTTCTGAGGTCAGCCTAAGGTGAGACCAGCATCAGGGGCCAACACATCAGTGCCAAAAAGTGAAAACCATCCCCCCAAAACGGTGCTGATGTGTCGGCTCCTAATGTGATTCTCATCTTTGTCTGACTTTAGGGGCCGCACCAACTTCTTGGACATACTATCTACTATTAAAAAAGGAAGAATTCATAGGGATATTTTTGGCCCACAAAAAAATTGTCATATTGCATTCATAAAGTACTTCCTTGACAAGCAATCATGAAAAATAAATAAAGAGGAAGGATCCTCTATCCAGGATGTACCATTCACCTCCTCACAGTGGGTGTGGGCCCATGCATTTTTCTTGTGGCCCACACACCCCTGTGAGGGGGCGAATGGTGCACCTTGGACAACATTATTTCGGATAAATAAAAAAGGAGAGAGAGAGAGAGAGAGAGAGAGAGAGATTATCGTGTGTATAATGGTAGTAACCTCTGTGTTTGAAAATAGCAGTAACCTATGCCAAAGTTAGTTTCACCCATATTACCTTTTAACCAAACCAGTTCTTGCAGTTTGTGGAAGGAGTTTGCTTGGTTGAAGACCAAATAACAAAGTGACGTAGAATCCAAAGGAAAATGATTCATTTAAAGAACAAAACCAAAAATTGAATCTTGAATTAATAAATAATGCTGAAATTTAAAAGAAATTATTCAAGAAATCGGATCTTTTAAAGAACAAAAGAAAAACTTAAAGAACGAATTCAAGAATGATTTAATGTTCAAAGAGAAGTAAAAAATTAAAAAAACTAAAGAGAAATTAAGCTAAGAAAAAGAGAAATTGGAAAATGGTCAAAAGTCCCCAAATTATGATATTTCAATTTTGAAACCCTACAAAATTGGGACAAGGTGGGATATCCAGCCACACACCCTAATTTATATGAGAGAGTATCTTTATAAAATAAAATTCAAAGAAAAATAGGTATTTTGTCGTATGATGGAAAGAGAGGGATTTATTGATTAAGGTTTTAAAAGAATTGGAGAAAACTTCAAGCAAAGTTGAAAGAGGGTTAAAAATTTTGGGAAAAATAGGTAGATGGATTTATGAGAATAAGACGAGTATTGTTGTGTAAGGAATTGAAGATTGGATGGCTAGATTAAAAGTAATTTGAAAAAATTTTAAGTGTAACACAGAAAGAAAAAAATAAGAAACTAATAAAGGAGATAGGGATGTAAAAAGAATATAAGTAAATGAAATAAAGATCAAAAGAAGAAAAGTAATAGACGAGGAATAATTTTCTACAGCAAATGAAGAGAAGACATAGCAAAGAAGAGAGATGATGATGTTAGGAGGGAATGAGAGAAAAGTCTTGGGAGAAAGAAAAAGATAAGAGTAGAACTCACCTTAACATGAGAGATGGAGAAGAAAAACCAGCACACACGCTGCCAAAAACCAATATTCTTTATTCAATAATTCAAACTGATCGTACAATGGGGCTTTTTAGCCTACTTACTAAAAAAAAATCCAAAATTTGACAATTATATCCCTATTTTAGATCAATATGGTCAACATGCCTTTTACCCTTTAAAAACTGTCAAAAATCATAAAATAAAATCACCTAAAACTTCTAAAAGTTCCTAATCAAACTCCTAATGGCCTTATTACATCAAAATATCGAATCACTCATTAAAAACTACGAAAAACATAACTAAAATTGAAAACTAAAGACTAAAAGTGTAGACAACAACTAGTCTTCCTCCTTACTCCCTTAAGCTTTGCCTTGGGCTTCCATAAAGGTTGATGTTTCTCTTACCATCAAAGAGCTACCACATCAACTCCCCCCCCCCCCTCTTGGAAAGCTCAACCTTGTTGAGTTGGGGTGGAGGTCCAAG
>JAOXJP010227326.1:0-11324 GCA_025762735.1 Platanus orientalis | reverse complement strand
GCTTTGAAGCCTACGTCCACGGGCGAAAACAGAGAAGAGCTTTCACTATGATCGAAGAACAAAGATTACAATGAACAATGCGATGGCACGGAATCGAGAAAACCCTAAATATAAACCCCCAAAACCCTAATCTGCACGGGTCAGATCCGGACCCCAAAGCGGATACAAAACGGTCAGAAAATTTTCGGCTGGGGCGTTGGCCCCGGACCCCCATGGGCAAAGGATTCGCTTTGCTCACCTTCGCCAATTTTTGGATCATCATCCCAAGTTATATCTCGGGTTGAATACAAGACATTAACCCAACAATGGACCTATAAGAATGTCCTGTAGAGTGGTGTCAATGCAAATAGTTGACACCAACCACTTGATCTTCAGGAATTTTTTTCTTCAGCCAATAGCGAGAGAACCTCTCGATTCCTCCAACCACTTCCACGCTCCAAAACATATTAATAGCCTTTCCAGTAAATAAAAACAGTGAAAGGAAAATGGAGAGAAAAAACAAGATCCAAAACTGAATAATTCTTAAATTAACTTGTTCTCCATCCCTTCCGAATGAACAGAATGCATATAAACGTAAAACAAAACTCTCGTCATGCATGAGTTTATACGTACAAGGTCTACCAACCAGATGCGAGAGCCAGGCCTTACCTTTAAGTGAATACATTACTTGTAAGTATTAATGTATGGATTTTTAAATAATTACACATGAACGGACAGATCAAAAGACAATCGTCACCTTCCTTCTCCAATAATCTCATGCAGCATTGATCGGGAATCAGTTATTGGCGAATGGTCTCCGCCAACTACCTTGCTTGGATTTGATGAGTCGGGTTTGCTATTTGTAGTTCTTGCCGTCGAGGTTCTCAAAGAACCATCAGTAATAAAGCTGCCTGTATCATTATATTTCCAGTCGGCTAAGTATCCAGGCTTTGTCATTGCAGTAGAAGTCACTTCGATATCTCCTGAAAGCATGGCCACCACACGTGACATTGGTGGGCGTAGCATTGGTGATGTTTGAGTGCACAAAAGAGCTACTCCTATCACTCGTTTCACTTCTTCTCCATCGAATTCTGATAGTGTTGGGTCAACCAGGTCCAATTCACGCTTATTTTCATGTAGATGCCAAGCCTAAAAATTAGTGAAATGGCTCAGTTTTACATGCATACAGTTTGAAAGAATCATAAGCTACGTTACTCGAGTAGGATACAGGTGTCAGGTATGGATATGAGATTCAAACTTGCTATGCTACATGGACAGACAGAACTATAAGATTGATCATATCATTACCCATTCAAGAAGATATATCTTCTCTTCATCTAAACTTAAGTCGGAATTTTTCCTCCCACTGACGATCTCCAGAGCGGCAACTCCAAATCCGAAAACGTCAGCTTTTTCAGTAAGGTGCCCACGCAGGGCATACTCTGGTGCAAGATATCCACTTCAAAGGAAACAAAATTGCAGAACTTGTTACATGAACATATAAAATGATTCGGGAGAAACGATTTGAGAAATTAATGAAGTGGAGGGCTGGAGAAGCTTACATTGTCCCTGCAACCCGGGTACTTATGTGGGTCTTCATGTCGTCAAATAGCTTGGCCAAACCAAAATCTGAAATTTTGGCGTTGAGAACAACATCAAGCAGAATATTACTAGCCTTCACATCTCTGTGTACGATTCGGAGCGTTGACTCTTCATGAAGATAAGCTAGACCACGCGCTGTTCCCATGCAAATATCATAGCGAGATGGCCAATTAAGATGCAAACCACTGTTTCCTGTTCATGCACCCCATATTAACATTGTTGAGTTTTCTCTTGTTCTCAACATTAAAGATCGTTATAGAGATGCTCAATGCTCATTCAGGTACCTACCAAATAGTGCTTGATCAAGGCTTCTGTTTGCAAGATACTCATAAACAAGTAGTCTCTTATCTCCTTCTATGCAGCATCCATACAATTTCACAAGGTTTCGATGTTGTACTGCCGATATAGTAGCAATCTCTGTTGCAAACTGTCTCTTTCCTTGGTGGGATGTCACTGAAAGTTGCTTGACAGCCACTACCCTCCCATCCGCAAGTGTTCCCTACAGATATAAATGATCCATTGTTATTTTAGTGGTGTGTCCTATGGCTTCTATTTTCAGTTCTTGTAATATATTCAAACAAAAAAAAGTTCACCTTGTCTTCAACATACATCTATCTATTCATGTAATGTCCATTATTGTATTGGGTGATTGGTATCATTTTTTGGGTGGTTTATATGTGCTCCAATACCGAGAGGACCTTGACGGAAAGCAACAACTTACCTTATAAACTGGTCCAAATCCACCCTCTCCTAACTTATTAGCAGGATTGAAGTCTTCTGTAGCGGTCGTCAGCTCAGCATAACTGAAAGTGTTTGATCTTGTAGCAATTCCTAGAAGCTCTGCAAAATCAATTAGCAAGGCAGGTTATGGTTTATCTGTTTTTACGGTTATCAAATCACTTATCTAGCTAACTAGAGATAAACATGAACACACATTATATAAATCGAAAATAAGAGTTTGATTCTTCCTGACTGGAGTGAAGATATTTCCAATATTCCCAGCACAACCACCCCGTCCCCAAGAGAGAGAGAGAGAGAGAGAGAGAGAGGGTGAGAAAGAAGAAAAGAAACATTGCATACATACACCATTCCTAAATCTGATCTACTATCCAATGATAAAATAGATGAAAATTATTTGTAAACAATTACAAAGCAACAATTCAGTAATTTTGGATTTACCTTCGTCTTCACTGGTACTCAGAGCTTTTCTTCTTCGAATTAAACAATAAACCACACAGGCAAATAGAAAGCTCACAACTCCAACGACAATTCCAACAATCAAACCAGTCCTTTCCTTCTTTGTTGAAGTGATTGGTGCGGTGTTACTAACATTGGGAATGAAATCTGAATTCAAAATTAAGGGATGACTCAGATCATTATATCAGAAAACCTAGGATTTAATTTTTGCACTGTCATCATTTGTTAAAATATTACCTGGAGTAACGCTGATGGCCGAAATGGATGGTCCATATGTACCTTGATTAGGAATGCAGCAAGTTCCTTTTCCAGCCCAAAAGAGATGGATTTCAAGAACGTTCTCCAATACTTGAGCCTGGGTTTCGTTCTGGACAACTCTGAAAGACCCACCTGCCTCCTTTGCTATGTCAAAATCTTTTAGCCACAGATTCCCCTGGCATTAAAAAATAGAGAGTTTCAAAATCAATGAAGGTTCTTGACATTAGCTGTTTGAAAATAGAGCTGCGGTTTTGATTTGTTTTGTTACTCAAAAAGACATTTACTTCAAGGAAATAATGAGGAGATAAGAGGGAGAGAGAGAGAGAAACCAATAGGGAATAAATGCTCATTTATCATGCATTGAAGTTTGACCCAATTTAAAAGGAGAGTGATTGTGTATTAATTTGAGCAAAAATAAGGTATAACCGGCGACAATCTCCTATTTTACCAACACACCTGGATGTAAATATCAAAAATACGCCTTCCAAGACTTTGCCAGGTACGAGAATCTTGAAAAGCGATCTCTGCAAATTGCAGGTTCACAGTGTAGTTTCCATTCTGAAGCCCCAGTCCATAGTATCTTAGTGATCCTGCTGATAACCTTGCTGACTGGAACAACTCTGTGTCTAAAGTGTCATGAAATTGAGATGAAGAATATCCGATATAGGAAGCATTATTGTTACCGGCAAACCTTCCAACATTGCTAACTGCCCATCTTTTTGTGTCAGAAACATAATATGTGGCTGGGCCAAGAATTGTGTCATCCCTCTCAAATACAATCCCATCAGAAGACTTAATTTCTGGACCTCCACACTTGATTGCGCGGATCAACTTTCGTTCCAACAAAGTGTTTGGCTACATTAACATTTCGGACGGATAAATTCTCTTGTTCGTTAGAATGCAGAAAGTTTTAATTCACCTCTAGATTGGTTATAAACGATGCAAAGAAAACTACTAAAACACGTTTGTTTCATATTACCATGAAGATTTCTGAAGGGACACTCACCATGAAGTAAAAATCATGGTCTCTTTCCTAAGCCTAATACTACTTATGTTAGGTATTCCATTTTAAATTCACCGAGAAGTAATCTATATAACATGTCATATAAGAGAATTAAATTAGCGTATGACTTACAGACTGGAGAACCCCGATGGCACGGAAAATTTCGTTGAAGGCAATTCAATCCTGAAGACAAAATACTGAATACAGAAGAATAATGTATTTAGATTATACTGCTATATATGTACTTTGGAAGATTCAATGTTATACGGATACAATCATGTTATGTGACAATGAAGCACCAGATTTTTAAATATCAATGTCTATATATATATATATATACACACGCATATATGGAACCTGTTTGCTATATGGCTCATCTAACAAAAAGACTTAAAAGTAACTCAAGAATCGTCCACATGACAGCTTTGTTGACAGACAGCCCAAAAACCCTCTACATGTTGGCCACTTCCTCCTCATTTGGTCAATTTCAGCTTAAAAGTCGTGACAATTGAAAATTGAAAGCCTAAGACCCAGTCTGGTTGCCATGAATTGCATAGAAAAGAAAAGAAAGGAAAGGAATAGAAAATAAAATCCCACAAGAAAAGGAAAGAAAATAATCATGAGATATGCATGACAAAACCAGCTTTTCATGGCAACTAGATAGCTTAAAAATGATTTCTTGAGAAATTTTTTTCATGAGAAAACCTTTTCATGGCAACCAGACTGGGCCTAAAGGAATTCATCCTTCAATGGATGGTGTTAGTAGGGAAGATTAGGTCGTACAGCTGACTTGGATATTATAACTGCACACACACACACACTTCTTAATTATTAACATTATTTACACGATTTTACCATCACCTAATATACTTGTGGCACACATTTTGGCATATTGGACCTTTATAAACACTGTTTCTGATATCTCAAATATCCCGTTGTTGACATTGGCATCATGTTGGTGTTTGAGTCACGCACCCATCAAGGCAGAAATTGGTAGCCTTAAAATTATATAGCTATGTGGTTTCATGTTTCAGGGTTAATGGCATTCAAATAATCACCTGCTATTTGAACCATCAATAGTGAAGTTGTTGGCAATCAAGTTGCTGCATGAAAGAACAAAAGAGACCTAATATTAAGTCACCAATATCATAAATATTGTCAATACAAATTTTTTTTTTAAAGAAAAAAGAAAAAAAAAATTAAGAGAAGAAAATTGCAAGTTTTAGGTGTGTTCACCATTAATAGCTGGTGGATGAAAGACCAAAACAATTAATTAGAAAGGCTTAAAAACCTTGCTAAATCGCAAACCCATTACACATAATAAAATAGAAAGAATGAAAAAAAAAAAAAGAAGCAATTTTTGGGTGAAGCAATATTTAATGCTAGGATGCAGTAATTAGCATATAAAACTGTAAAGGGATGGTGCAAGATCATACAGCTGTAAATCTTGTTCAGTAACCCATGAAGGCAAAATTCCTGATAATCCATTATACGATAAATCTCTGCATGCATAGTATATAAGGGGGAGTCAGTACACGCTCAATCAAACTGATAGAGAAAAAGACTACAATCTGGCTTGAATTAGAAAATTCTATGATGGCCTACGTGCATGATTCTAAAACAATTCATATGCTCATGTTTTATAATACTCAACGATTTTCTATTTAGAAGTTGGTGTTTTTCTCCATTCTATCTTCTAAATTTTACATTTGTGTGTGTGTGTGTGTGTGTGTGTGCTGGTATACAACAAATTCTTTCGGTTTTAAGTTTTTATGACTATATATATATATATATATATCCTAATTTATTTCCATGACATAAGATCCAATAGATCTATTATATGTGCCTACCTATAAAAATCATTTAAGTTTATCAAAATGTACTTCCAAACAAACATACCCAAACTTAATCTTCACCATGAACTCAATATAAACAATGCACTATAAGCCAACATAATTAAGATATGAAACCAATTTGATATTATAAAGCAAAGCTAGAGATAATGAAAATATTGCAATCCAGACCTTATTTGTGGAGTGAAAATGTACTCAACTTTCAATACTGTTAAGATGTCCGGAAAAAAAGTGACAAAAAAAAACTATATTGACAAGAAAATGAAGCTCTAACAAATCAACTTATCAAGTATAGAATGCTTATGACATAAAACCTTATTTGGACCCAAGTACCTCTAATCCACCTGACATTTTATTAACCTTCTATAACAACTCTTGTTAGACAAGATTTTACTAAAGAAACTATAAAATAAAATAAGAAGCATCTATATATATATTAGGCAATCAAGTTAGAATAACATACATATTGCGAAGCGACACACTTTTTTGGGAAGGCAATGTACCAGTTAATTGATTATTTCCAAGAAATCTGTGCACAGATAAAATAATAAATCAATCAAATAAGGAGCATTTATAGGAACAAAATAAAATGGTATGAGCATGATCTATTTTCCTCTTACAAGTGAGAAATTAAACTTAAATTAAAGAGAGAGCTTGGAATTTGTCCTGTTAATTTGTTGAAGCTCAAATCCCTACAAGAAGTTAAACAAATCATATGCTAATAAAGGAAGATTTAATATTAAAAATGTTGGTAAACTAAAATTCAAGGACCACTAAATTTTCTTTATGTAAATGAATGAATCACCTGTGAACAAGTACAACTTACAGTTCGTCCAATTTTTGGTACTCTCCAATATTGGATGGAATTGTATCAGAGATATTGTTATTCCTCAAGATTCTGTAAAGCAGGTAATAGTTCCTACTAATTAGAACTTTCAGAAGCACAATGGCACATAAATTAAAATATAAAATAGTATTGCTATATAAAGAAGAGCTATGATGACTTACAAAATACTTAGAGTTTTCATATCCTTAATAAATGCCAGCGATCTACCATTAGATAAATCACTGATTCTCCTACGAATTATGTGGAATAGTCAACATTTAATTCTGGTACATACATAAATGTGGGTATGTGTATTAGTTAAAAAACCAAAAGGAGTTAGTACTCACAAATCAGTCAATGAGGTCAGATTAGAGAAAGTCAAAGGAATAGGACCATCAAAAGAATTTCCTTGAAGCCTCCTATAAAACATTAATAAGTTATATGATTATATGATGAATACAAATGTTAGGTAAATGTGGAGAAGAAAAAAATATAGAATCCTATAACAAAATTTATATGGTTTTGCTTTATAAGTTTATCATCTAAAGTCCAGAGTACATTTTATATTACACATGATAATAGAAAGAGAATATCGAGTAAGGAAAGAAGATACGAATGTCATAAAAAAATATCTTACAAGGCAATAAGGTTCGTCCAATTTCCTATGAAGTCTGGAATCCTTCCTGTGAGTTGATTGCTAGATGCCCACCTAAGACCCCAAGAAGTTTTCCATAATAAGTTTGTACCATAGTAATAACTTAATCTAAAACAGTTCCCCATTCATTTTGATAACATTTGCAAACATTCTGCTCACATTGACTAATAAAAACATGTAAGATGCCTAACTAGTTAAAATTCTTAAAAATTAAGAGAAATTATTATAGCTATGAATATGAGACATTCTAACTCAAATAACCAAAAGAAATCAATCACAAAATAAGGATGATGATAATGATAATCACAAAGCTCTTACATGATCTTCAAGTTTCGTAGGTTAGCAAATGTTGAGGGGATCTCACCACTCACTCCAGCACTAATGAAGTAACTGTAAAAGCAGAAAATTCATTGTCCATAAATTCAATTGTTAAGTGCTCCAATTTGTTGTCCTTATTAGAACCATCAAAAGTAACATTTTCTAAACTCAATAGCTTGGGTGACAAGCTATCATTGTAAAAGGAACTTTGCATAAAATAAATCATCATATTGATCAATTATACTCAATTATGGGTTGATGATTATTCAATCCTAAAAATTTTCTAAAAAATTCAAAGTAGTAATAGATGGGTCCAACCTAAGAGGTCCATTGTGTCAAAGTTATAGCAAAATAGATTAGTTTAGTCACATTTTTATAAGCATTTCTAAAGAAACATGTATGTTTATATTAGAATAGTGTAATCCTTGATAAAGCTTATCACATTTTTCTCTATTTATTTTATTCATTTCATTGATGGAATAAATCTCTTTTTATTTTACATGTATTATTTGTATGAGATACTTCAACCTATTATATAAGATGACATAATATTATTTATAGGTATCTGTGAGCACTAGAATCAAATGTGGAGGCCTCGATTGCCTTGATGAATATGCGTTGGTGATGCACAAGAGGGGGTAAGATCAAAGCCGTGGATAAACACACCGCATATTCAGTGAATCCTTATGTGTTCTCTCTAATGTAGACCCCAAGAAGATAGAGGAAGTGGTTAATTGGCCTAGACCTATGAATGTAACTGAGATTGTAGTTTTCTGGGATTTGTTGGTTATTACAGGAGATTCATTGAAGGATTTTCTAGCATAGTTGGACCATTGACTAAATTTACATGAAAGAATGCTAAGTTCAATTGGAATGAGATATGTGAGCATAGTTTCTAAGAACTAAATGATCATTTGACTTCTACACCGGTCCTTACATTACCATCCAAACAAGAGGAAGGTATGTGATCTTTAGTGATATTTCTATAAAAGGTTTGGGTTATGTCTAGATGAAAGATGGGAAGGTTATTGTCTATGTGTCTACACAGCTTAAACCTTATGAGTAGAATTAACCAACTTATGATTTGGAATTAGCTGCGTTTGTTTTTGCATTAAAGATATGAGGCATTATTTGTATAGAGAACCATGTGAGATTTATACAGATCATAAGAGTATAAAATATTTACTTTCACAAAATGATCTAAATTTAAGGCAAAGAAGATGGTTTGAATTGATTAAGGATTATAATTGCACTATCCTTTATCATCCTAGAAAAGCCAATGTGGTTGCTGATGCATTAAGTCAAAAATATTTTGACAATTCAACATGTGTTATGGCACACCTTAGGGCACAGCCAATGCTGAATGATTAGATTAAGGAAGCTAAAAATTCAGATCCCTAAATTCAGAAGATTATTGAAGAGGTTAAGAGATGATAGAAAGCAGATTTTAAAATTAAAGGAGATGATTCCTTCTGGTATTGTAAGAGGTTGTAGTGCCTAATGACCCGAAACTTTAAAAGATAAATCATGGAAGACGCACATGGAACAACATATGTAGTTCATCTATGGAGTACAAAGATGTATAAGAACTTGAAAAAGTACTATTGGTGGAATAACATGAAGTGAGAAATTACGGATCTCATATCCAAGTGTTTGACTTATCAGCTTGTAAAAGCTGGACACCAGAATACAATAGGATTATTACAATCATTGAAAATTCTTGAATAGAAGTGGGAACACATATCTATGGACTTTGTTAGTAGACTACCCAAAACCTAGAAGGGATTTGATTCTATTTGGGTTATTGTGGACTAACTGACTAAGTCTACTCATATCTTACCCGTTCGGATAAATTACTTACTTGATAGAATGGCTAGGTTGTACATTAATGAGATAATAAAGCTATATGGTATTCCAATTAGGATAGTTTCAAGTTGAGATCCGTGATTCACTTCGAGATTCTGAAATAGCTTGCAATAAGCTATGGGAACTAAGTTGAATTTTAGAATGGCTTTTCATTCATAGTCAAATAGACAAACAAAAAGGACCATATAGACTATGAAGGACATATTGAAATCTTATGTGATTGATTTACAAGAAAGTTGGGATGATCATTTTTCCATTGATCGAATTTTCTTACAACAAAAGTTACCAAGCTAGTATACAAATGACACCATTTGAAGCTTTATATGGAAGAAAGTGTATTACGTCCATATGTTGGGAAGAGGTTAGTGAAAGAATGTTACTTGGACCTGAGTTAGCTCTAGTTCAGGTAACAACTAAGAAGATAAGGGTTATCCGTGAGGGATTGCTTACATCCCAGAGCATGCAAAAGAGTTATGCAAATCAGAGAAGAAGAGAACTTAAGTTTTAGATTGGAAAGCATGTATTTATGAAGGTATCACCATCAAAGGTTATTATGAGGTTCGAAAAGAAAAGGGAGCTAAGCCCGAGATTTATTAGACCATTGAGTTGGCATTGCCAACAGATTTATCACATGTCCACAATGTGTTTCATGTATCCATGTTGAGAAAGTAAATGCATGATCCGTCTCATGTATTAGAGTTTGAACCACTTCAAGTCAAGGAGGTCTTATCATATGATGAGCAACCGATTTAGATTTTAAACAAAAAAGAACAAGTACTACGTTCCAAGATGATTTTGTATGTGAAGGTACTATGGAGGGACCATTCAGAAGAAGATGAAACTTAAGAAAATGAAGACGAGATGAAAAAAAAGTATCCATACTTGTTTCACATTCAAGGTATGTTAAATTCATAGGACTAAATTTATTTTAAGGGAAAAGAATGAAGCACCCCACACATGTCACTTATATTTTGTACACACAGAGGTTATACATGTTTTGCATGTACTTAGAACAATTTAAACACACATGTACTAGTTTGTAAATTAGCACAACTTTAGAGAAACATCAACAAAAATATAAAAATAATTTGTGAGTAAATTTTATGCTATTGGTTAGGTACGGAAGTCTAGAGTCCAACGAAACAAACGGCAAGTGAAACAGACCCTAAACGATAAAGTTATAGAGGTTTTAGTGAGCAAGGGTCAAATAGCAAAAGATTTCAAAATTTGGCTCTAACCCGATCAATTGAGAGGACCCTCGATCGATAGGGGCTAAGGAAGCCTGATCAATTAGAGGAATGCCTAATCGCTCAGCCAAGAAGCCCGATCAATTAGGCACCCCCTGATCAATCAACCTGTTTGGAACATAACAGGAAAGCCGTGAAAATGCGACTCTTCGACTTTGGGGGGTTTCTAATTCATGTGGGAATCTTCTTGGGTCTATAGATTGGATAGGTTTCAAACTAATTTTTTCTAAAAACCCTAGAGAAAATATCAAGAGAAAGAAGAAGAGAAAAAGAAGATAAAAGAGGAGAAGAAGCTAGGTTTTGCAATAGTTTTGGAATTTTCGGATGAAAGCTCAAAAAGGATTTTGTACAAGAAGAGGTAAGAACACATGTAAAAAAAAAATTTGGTTTTTTTATTCTTTAGGTTCTTAGAACTCTATTGATTCCATTTTGCAAAAGATTTGAATCGTTTTTCATTGGTTTAGTTTTGCCTAAAGTTCTTAAAACATGAATTTTTTAAGACATGATCTGAATCTAAAAG
>JAOXJP010227325.1:0-11324 GCA_025762735.1 Platanus orientalis | reverse complement strand
GCGTCAAAGAGAGGGATGGGGTATTTTAGGTGGAGGGAGTTGGGGAAGGGGTATAAAAGGAAAAATAAAAAATAAGTGAGGTGAACTTAGAAATATGTGGGGTGTAAATAAAAGCACCTATTTATATATACTAGCGAAGAGTTGCTGAGTTGGACAACCCTTCCTAATTTTTTAGTTTTTTTAGAAAATTACCATGTCTTTTTTCCTCAATTTCCTCTCTTGGTTGGATTACTAGTCATGATCTCGTGCGAATTCACAAGGGCAACTTGGTTTAGGATGTATTTTTTTATAAAATATGTGATGTAGCTTTTAAAATATTAATAAGATTAATAAAAATAAATAAAGGGATTAAATGAAATTCATAGTAAAATTAGCTTGGAAATAAAAGCAATAGCATGAGAGCATTTAGCATAAAACTCATATGGGTTTGTACTAAACACACACAAAAAAAAAATTTAATGGCATGAGAGCATGACACTAAAAAGTATGGAAATCCTTTGTGATTTTTTGGAATGATCGTATCAAATACTTGACAAAAAGGTGAGACTAGGGTATATGCAACATGTATAACTGACACATGTATGCTTGTATAATGGATTTAATTACAAAGCAAATGTTATGTGATAAAAATGCCTCTATAGTATATATAGTGAATTATAAAGAGACATGTGTTGTTTTAAAAATAATAATATTTGGCCTAGTACAAAGATACAGGTTTGTTTTGAGAGCAAGGATCAAGCAGGGTCCAAGATTGCCGTTTTATACGGTTTCGTAATCACCTATTGTTACCATTGTCCTTGCCGCTAAGGTTGAGGACTCAGCTCTCCTTCTAAGTCTGCTCTAGAAGGTTTTCTTTCAAAGGATGTCTTCTAGAGCAACCATTTCAACCTCCAATAGCTCTGAAGGCACATCCATGGATACCCTTGTGCAAGAGATGGCCTACCTTTCCACACTTGAAGGCCGGGTGAGGGTTTTAGGTAGAGATTTAAACCAGTCTTTTATTGGGTTTGTTAAAAGTTTAGTTTTCTACTTATTAACAAAAAAACTTTTCAATGATTCCATTTTTGTTCATGAGTTGGGTTCTTACTGGAATCTGAAAAAAGGAGTAGTGGTGGAAAATATTGCCCAAAACCTTTTCTTGGCAAAATTTTGGTGGTTTGAAGATTATGTTAAGGTAAAAGAAGAGGGACCCTGGTCCTTCAACAACCATCTTGTCCTTATTGTTGATTGGGCCCCCTGACAATCCATTTCTCGGTTGGATTTTAGCAAAGTACCTTTCTAGGTGCAGTTTCAAAATGTTCCTGTGGAGCTTCATTCGGAGAATATGGCAATCCAACTAGCTAACCAGGTTAGAGAATTTTTATCTTGGGATCCTCAAAAACTTATTCGTCCAAAAGGACCTTTTTACTTCGTGTCAGGGTTCTTATTGATATCTTAAGACCATTAATGGTAAGAATTGAACTGGAATAGGAGGAACATCTCCTGGATATGGTTGCCATTCATTATGAGCGATTGCCTCTCTTTTGCTTTCACTGTGGAAAACTAGGCCATGCTCTCAAGGACTGTCGTCTCGCACAACAGCTGTTGATGTAGCTTGAAGGCTCTTCTACCATTCCTATCAACTTCCCCAGGAGCCTATGTGCAGATACATGATCGGTTCAACAAGGTAAGGAATGGGACATGAGTCCACACGTTGAAATCGTTCAGGATGATAGGCAACCATGGCAGAGGTCCTCTCTTACAAACGAACGTAGAGAACTAAAGCGTACGGTGTCACAACGGCTGTGAGCTAGTCATTATCAGGGGAATTTATTGGACAATTCTCTGGTCATGACGGAACTACCACTGGCTTTGTTGAATGTCCATCAACTAGACAGGATGACACTGACTTCGCCGGAACGGTAAGAGGTGATGCAACCGGTGATGCCATCTTGTCAACAGGGTACCAGCTAGTTCCCACTCAATACGGGTCAAGGTGAGTCTTCGAATTCCATCATTACCCAATCGGTGAACTCAGAACTGGCAGGAGCTAATCTCGAGAACCCGTGTCAGACGACAACTGAGCTGGCCATGTCCCCTGGAGAACTAGGCCCCCTACCACTTGAAGGCCCAAGAACATCTTCGTGTGAACTCACTATGGGCTAGCCCAATAATTCACCACTATTGGGGCCCACTCTAAGTCCCATAGCCAATTTAAGTGGACAAACACATCAGGACTTCAAATTCAAGGCCTAATTGTGTCAGGTCCAATTTTACCCGACCTCCTTCCTTTCAACGGTACTAACCTCATACATCCTTAACTCGCCAATCCAAATTATCGCATACTGGAGAATCCAAATATAACACATGTTCTTGAAATGAACCAAGCTCTTCTTTAAATGACTACCCATTTAGCCACTAATCAATGTGTGGCGTCCACTCACATAAAGTTCCAAGAGGAATAGAGTCTGCAGTTTCACCAGGATGAGCAAGGAGGGTTCATGACTGATCAAGAGGTGATTGTGGAATCCCGACAAAGCCAGAAGGTTGCAGCCAGGTGCTAGATAGCAAGATACTCTCCCTATCCAAATACCATACAAGATGAATTGTTATGCTGGCGGCTCGAAAGGGTCATGGAGAAGATGATGATGATGATCAGAGTGTGACTCTCCACTGCAACCAAAACGGCAGCATTGTCATAACCCACCTCCCCATGTATCTTCTTCGCCAGCTATACCCAACCCAACTTTAATGTCTACCTAAGAGCAGTCCTCTACTTGTCCTGTACTATCTCACCAGGTCACAACCATTCTTAAGAGGACACAATTTACCAGGACCAGGGTTAAGTTGCATCATTCTCGAACTACTAGGAGACGTAATATGGGTAGGGATTCTCATGCACTGGGACCTCCTAAATCTAGTAAATCTCCCACTGCCCATACTGCCACTCGTAGCAAGTTGAAGAACTACTCAAATTGGTTAGTTATATAACCCCCATCAACAGCAACTCCCAACATCCAAATGAACTCAGCCGATGAACACATGGCTGCCAAGGAGCAGCTGCGTGAATTTTGATGGAAATTTTAGCCGGGAATTGTCGAGGGTGTAGATCTCCCTCGATAGTTCATTAGTTAAAGGCATTAATTTGCCTTCATTATCCACAAATTCTCTTTCTAATTGAAACCAAGGGATGTTGTTCTTGGGTTTTGAAAAAACTAAGAGTTGGTAAGCAATGTGTGGGCATCGCGGAAAAGGACCGCGACCCACTTAGGGGTTTTTGGAGTCGCAACCAACTCGGGTTTTTACAAGCGGGGTTGGATGCCTGCCTCATTTCCCTTGATTTGGGCTTTTCAGGGCTCGGGCTTAGGGTTGACTCTCTGACTGGTCTGGTTTTTCAGGGATCCTGGTAAGCTGTTTGATTGTGGTTAGGGAAGGTGGTAGGCACCCCAATTACCCACCTTTTTAGGGTGGCTCCTCTGACCTAACCATTTATTTTATCTTCATTAAGCAATGAATAAAAATAGAAGAATTTTAAGAAGATTTTTGTCAGTATTCCTAATCTCTGATATGCCTGATCTCTCACAGAGTGAGAGTTCAGGGGTATAGGTTCAATTGGGTCCCACTTGATCTTTGCTGTTAATTTCAGATTCTAGAATTTACCCAGAAGTCAGGTTTTTTACATTTTTATGAATTTCTGGGTTGTTATGAGTGTTTGGACACTCGGGAACGCCATTTAAAGTCACTATGATCAGGTATGCCTAAACCCTATATATGTCTGATCTCTTATAGAGGTGGAGGTTAAACGTACTGCCTCAATTGAGCTCTTTTTTATGTCTTACTGGTATGTCAGAAGGCTTAGACTCTTATTGGGTATTTTTTAGGGGTTATGGGACCATTTGGGGGCTGGTGTGAGGTAAGGGTTAATTTTGAGGTTTTTCTGCTCTGGTACACCTAAAGTTATATATGCCTGATCTCTCACAGAGTTGGAGATCAGGCGTACTGACTCTATTAAGCTCTTTTTGGGTTTTGCTAATGTGTCAGATGCTTAGAACTATTGTAAGAATATGTTTAAGAGCTTAGAGGCCATTTATGGGTCACTGTGGGTTTAGGGATAATTTGGAAATTTTCTATTTTGGTACGCCTGATACCAGGGTAAGCCTGATCTCTCACAGAGTGAGAGATTAGGCGTACTGTTCATTTCTCAGAAAAATAGTGACTATTTTCTAGGATTTTGGGCAGTATTCTGTGGTCCACTAACCCTGAGCCTTTTGGGGGAGGTGAGTAACATCCTTAGGAGGGTTCACAAAACTTCCTAACCTTTGGAGGATGGGTGGGGTGAGGTGGTTGGAAGAGAGGGGGTAGAAAATGGGTGGTGAAGAGAGGGGTGAGGTGTGAGGTGAGGTGGGGGTTCTAGAAGGGTGGCTGGAGGTGTGTGGCTGAGGAGTGGAGGTGAGGGATATATGGAGGGGGAGAGGTGGTTTCTTCTAGAAGTTCTAAGGAGATGGGGAGGGATGTATGGATAAGGGAGAGTATGGTGGGCCCTTATGCCACATGTCATGTGGGGAGAGGGTGTGAGGGAAAGAGTGGGGCCCATGGGGAGGGGTGTAGGGTTGAGAGAGGTGGTCCTTAAATGTTCACCCTCCATTTGGAATATTCCAAATGGGAGGTGTAGGGTTTAGAAGAAAGTTTAGCGATATTTTGGATAGAATTTAAGATATTTTGTTAGAATTTTACCCCTTTATTGTGTGGGTTTGCCTTTTGGGTTCTATGGTTCCCGGATTTTCAAGGTTTATAGGTTTTTTGCACCTCTTAGACAATACGATCGCAATGGAGTTGACAAAATCAGAATCTGATATGGGCAAGTGGGTGAAAATGGGCTTTGAATGTACCCATATTGGCCTGTACCAATGAAAGAAAGGTAAGAAGGTAAAATTGATTATCAAAATCTCCATGTGAAAGATAGCCCTTGAGATTTGTGATCCATAGGCCTTGACTGTGTATGAATCAGATATCCACACTAAAAGTTAAGCTCCAAACCCTGAATTATACCGTGATGAATACTGCTTGAACCTATGACTGATTTTTTTGGATTTAAATGGGGAGTGATTGTAATCATGGTTGTTTAGGCTTTAGACTTGTGGTGCCCTGGGGCTTGGCAGGTAGAGAATCTGATCCTTAGTGAATTTTTAGGAGATTTTTGAACTAGGGTCACCTGATCGAGAATCGTACCTTGGGTTGGTGAAGAATTGAGTTGATAAGTGGTGTAGGGTTTGAGGAAGGATTTCTCTATTAGGGCATTTATTGAAGATCTTGAAAAAATAAAGAAAATGAGCCTGACCTTGATGGATTTAGACTTCTGGAGAGTTCCTAGGGGCTCATTGAGTGTCCATGGCTGATACAGGTGCATTTATTATACTTTAGAGATGGATTAGGGAAATTGAAGGGCATTTTATCCTCTAAGGTTTTTCTTGGAAAGATTTAGAGCTTATGAGGGTATGGCCACTGACTGGCTGAGTTTTTGACTTGTATCAAGCCTTTAGGGTTTTTTCAAAGGTTTGATTTTGAGAAAAAATGATGTATTTTAAGGATATAGGGGTAAAATGGTAATTTTCTTATCTTGTGTACCCCAATATAGGAATGTTGATGAGATTTGGAGAATCTTAAAAAAAATCGGCTTCATAGCCTATGGTTTGAGTTCTTTAGAGGTATAGGGGCAAAATGGTCATTTGCCATTTTTTTGGATTTTTAATGCTGGAGGCCTTGTGAAAGTGGCTAAGACCTAGATGCCTTGTGGAAAGTATTTTTGGAGTTATGGGAAAAATGGGTTCAAATGGAGTTTGATTGGGTTTGATTTGGGTTTTAGGGGTGTAGGGGTAGAATGGTAATTTGCTAGCCTTTTGATGCTTAAATGTGGGAAAGCTTATGAAGGTTGGTAATTTCAAGGTGCCTTGATTAATGTAGAAAAGTCAAAAAATGGGGTTTGATTGGGTCTGATTTGGGCTTCTGGGGGTGTAGGGGTAGAATGGTAATTTGCCAGCCTTTTGATGCTTTAATGTGGGAAGGCTTATGAAGGTTGGTAATTTCAAGGCGCCTTGGTTGATGTAGAGAAGTTGAAAAGCGGGGTTTGATTGGGTCTGATTTAGGCTTTTGGGGGTGTAGGGGTAGAGTGGTAATTTGCCAGCCTTTTAATGCTTTAATGTGGGAATGCTTACGAACATTGGTAATTTCAAGGTTCCTTGGTTGATGTAGAGAAGTCGAAAAGCGGGGTTTGATTGGGTCTGATTTGTACTTCTAGGGGTGTAGGGGTAGAATGGTAATTTGCTAGCCTTTTGATGCTTTAATGTGGGAAGATTTATGAAGGTTGACAAATTCAAGGTGTCTCTGTTGATATAGAAAAGTTAAAAAATGGAGTTTGATTGGTTTTGATTTAGGCTTTTGGGGGTGTAGGGGTAGAATGGTAATTCGCCAGCCTTTCGATGCTTTAATGTGGGAAGGCTTGTGAAGGTTGACAAATTCAAGGTGTCTCTGTTGATGTAAAAAAGTTGAAAAGTAAAGTTTGATTGGTTCTGATTTGAGCTTCTAGGGGTGTTGGGGTAGAATGGTTTAGAGTACTTTTACCATGTTTGCAACCAGAATGTCCATTGAGAATGCTTACTTATTCAAAGTTCAGGGGTGTCTAAACCTAGGTCTTATCCCATGCTGTAATGAAACCATTTGATTTCATTTATAGACCTGAATCAAAATTTAGGTGCTAACAAATGCCCCCCTTTGGTATGCGTGGCGTAGCCATGCATAGCAAAGGGAGAAGCTCTTAAATTTTTACTCGATAGAAGTATTACTTTCACTTTTGTATGACTCATGGATATTGGGTGGGCTGACCTTCTTATTTTGGTGGATAAACGACAGGGTTAAAACTAGTCTCGCCTCCTTGGACTGAGGGTTTTCTTTTTGTAAATAGCTCGTCTCTTTTCTTTGAAATGCCCTCTTGAACAGAGAATTCATTTGATCAGCTTTTTGAAGAAAATTTTTGAAATGAATTAAATGGTTTTGAAAATTTTGAAATTGAGTAGTAGCTGATTAAAGGATTCTTTGTCTTTTTTGAAAAATGGGGTTTTATCCATGAGTTATATTTGAGTTACTAATATATCTTCTACCTTCAGTGATATTACTATAAGCGTATGTGTCGCGTCGGGAGACATGTAAGTCGTTAGCATATAGTGCAAGTGCTAGAAATCGACAGAAACAT
Organism: Platanus orientalis; assembly: GCA_025762735.1. NCBI lineage: Eukaryota > Viridiplantae > Streptophyta > Magnoliopsida > Proteales > Platanaceae > Platanus > Platanus orientalis. Next base: position 4,099 of record JAOXJP010227325.1, on the reverse strand, counting down.
CGTTGAAACCTGACCATACAAAAGCAGTAAATCATGCAAACCAATATGATGATTTTATCATTTGTACTTACTTCTGGCTCATTTAATTGATTAATTGTTTTGTTGTTTTATAATGACTAAACGGAATGATAAGATATGTGTATGGCTTATAAGTTATGTTTTCTTTTGCCATTTTTTTTTTTGTTGGTGAATTATAACTCTTGCCCCTAATTTGGACAATAGTTGTAATAGACATTCCATAATCTATATAGTGGATTTTATTATTTACCCCCATTCTAGGTAAACATATGAGCCCCATATTTCATAGATTGTGGAATAAACTATATCTTTTGCCCCTGTTTTGGACAAAAGCTACAAAAGGAGAGACTCACCGAGGGATTTATAAAACTTTCCCTAGAAAAGCTGTGGGGCCGCGGATGGCCAATGTTGTGTGTTGATCTGTGATGTTGTTTGTCGTCTTAAGCAAACAATGCCACATTTTTGTATTCCTTGCCCTTGTTCTGGACAAAGTTTACAACTGTGGGACTCAAGGAGAGATTTTGAGTGACTTTCTCTAAAAGCTGTGGGACCTTGGAGGGTAAGTGCTATATATTGTTTATGAATAAACTTTTAATGGCTTATGTCATAAATTAATGGAATATATAGGCTATGAATTAAATCTATAATGGTGTCCTTGTCCATGGACCACACTACAGCCAGAGACTAGTTAGAGGAAATTTTACAACGACTCTTTCCTCGAAGCCAGGGTGGGATCCCGTGGGATTGGTTGTTGTGCCTTGCCCCATAGTAACATCCGCGTTGCTGTTATAGAAGGCCTGTTACACAACATTTGGAATGAATGCGACTCGTGCTTATGCCTCAATATAAGCCTTGTCACAAGGGTGGCCATTGCTTAACTGGTCGAACAGTTGAAGTGGCGGCCTGTTTCATTGGCAACACAATTGGGAGATGTTGTTTCGCTCTCTCCGGAAGCTGTGGGGGCTGAAGTTGATCATGCTAGGCAATAGTTGTTTGAATCTTATGTGATATTGAAATCATGATTCAAAATATTGCTAGTCTTAGGGATTGAATTGTAGTTTTACCTGTGCTGCATTAGGCAATTCTACGGGGTGATCTTAGCAAGTCATGCAGCTAATAATTGGCTAAATAGTGTGGTCATTTGTGGGTTCGACCTACAACAGGATAAACTGGGGTGCCTCTTGCTGTATCAACATGGTCTTTGTTGGGACTCTGCAAGATATGTTGTTTTGCTCTCTCTAGGAAGATGTGGATGATGTTTGGTGACCGGGTGTTGTGAGGGCGATTTTCTGGTCTTAAGAGAACACAAGAGTTTTATGTTAACGAACCTAAAAATTATGCAGACTTATGGAATGAGGTGCGTTACTTGTTGGTCCGATCAGCAAATATCACAGTTTTTTGTCATTCCCTATAATGTCCCAACGTGACATGCTATAAGTAGAGGGCCTAATCAGGGTTTGTTGGAAGAAGATATTAAGCTTGCTCCAAAGGCTATAGTGCTTCCTAAAAATCAATGCTACATATTCCTTGCGCGAATTCCATCTTGCAAGAAATAGATAGACTAATGGGGTAAGATGGTATTGCTCACACCCAAAGAGTAAATACCAAAGTGCCTTCTGTAAGTTCACAACCGATGTGAAGTTACCGAACTTTGTGGGGCATAGTGAGAACTAGTGGTGTTGGGAGTGATTTTTGAGCCACCTCCAAGGCTGTGGAGATCCTGAAAGATCGTTGATAAATATGTTATGATCATTTTTGAGGGATCATTTCATGAACAATAGATAGACTTAATGGAATGAGGCTCTGATACCTGACTACGCCCGAACAACCAGAATGTCAGAAAACTTGCTTTTCTTTAACATCATTATAGACATGATGTTAATGAACTTTGTATGGCGATTCAGGGTTTGTTGGGAGAAGATATTAAGCTTGCTCCAAAAGCTATGGTGATCCTGAAAGATTGGTGCTAAATATTACCATGTCATGGATAATAAATAGGCTTATGATATGATGGTGATATTACTCATACCCAAAGAGCAACATCAATGGGTTTTGCCTTTCTGTAACAACATGTCGACATGGAGTTAGTGAACCTTGTGTGGCAGTTGGGGCTTATTGGGAGAGGATATTAAGCTTGCTCCAAAAATTATGGTGATCTTAAAAGATCGGTGCTACATATTATGTCATGATTACCTCTAAGGTATTATGTCATGGATAATAGATAAACTATGGTAGGATGATGATATTACTCATGCCCAAAGAGAAACATCAAACTTTTTGCCTTTCTATAACCCCTTAGTGATGACATAGGGTTAATGAACCTTGTATGGCGGTCAGGGCCTGTTAGGAGAAAACATTGAGCTTGCTCCAAAAGCTATGGTGATCATAAAAGATCAGTGCTAAATATTACTTTTACGGTTACCTCTGAGGTATTACGCCTAGGGTAATAGATAGTCTTATGGAATGATGATGACATTGCTCATGCTCAAAGAGTAACGTCAAACTTACCTTTTTTGTAATGCCACATCGACATGGTATTACTGAACCTTGTGTGGTAGTTAGGGCTTGTTGGGAGAAAATGTTAAGCTTGCTCCAAAAGCTATGGTGATCCCGAAAGATTGGTGCTACATATTATGTCACGACTATTATATCATGGATAATAGATAGGCTATGGTTTAATGGAGATACTGTTCATGCCCGAAGGGCGATATCAATGGGTTTTTATTGGTTTGACAACCAACATTTATGTTGCTTGTGTTAGCTTGTTTATTTTGTCTTGAAATGTGAATAAAGAGTGCTTGCTTTATTGTTGCTGCTGTTGTTGTTGTGTGACCTTTTCTCTTGAAAAGGGCAAAAGAAGTTGTGTTGTTGTTGATTGATATGTGACATTTTTCTCTTGAAAAGGGTAAAAGAAATTATTGTGTTATTGTGAATAGGGGTCTTTGAGATGGCCGAGTGAGTGATGTCCTGAGGCCTTTGAGATGGCTGCAATTTTGTGGCAGCTAACAAAAGGGCCTCAAGGTTTGTTGAGTGGCGGCCTTCAGTATGGCCTCTTTGTTTATTTGTTGTTGTTTGTTGTTTGAGGGGGCCTTAATCTGGCCTGTCAGTCTGTTTGAAAGTGGTCTTCAAAATGGTATTACGGGTTGTTTTGAATGCGGCCTTCAAGATGACCTAATTGTTTGTCTAAAAGCGGCCTTCAAAATGGCCTCACAGGTAGTTTTGAACGCGGCTTTCAAGATGGCCCCCTTTATTTTTGTGCATTTTTTTTGAAAATTAACTATTGAATGAAATGATTTTGTTGTGTTTAGAACTTTTGGACCTAATTGTCTTGAACAATTCTGAAGAAGGCACATGTCTCATACTTTTGTTGGTAGAGCTTGACCAGGTCAATCGATAAATAAGTTGCACTGTGACATTTGAGTTGTTGATGCCTGTTGTTATTTTTTGTCCTGATGGATCTTCGTTCTAGGATTTCCTCTAAATAGTTCAATTATACCCCCTTGAGACTTTGGGATAGGGATAAGATCTTGTATGTTTAACCCAAGAAATGAATTGAGTGTCATTTGCATATGTTGTGAAGAATGGTTCTTCCTTGAATGTGGGTCTGAATAGATTTATGAGGACAATGTGGCTATTTTTCCTTTGCCTTGATTGTGCTTGGATGTTTGAAAGATGAATAATTTAGAGTGCCATTTCTGGTTTTCACCCCAAACTATGAACTTTTGCTCTCTTTCTTGCTCTTGTTAAAGAAGGTTTTAACAAGTCTGTGTTAGAGTGCCATTTTTGGTTTTCACTCTAAGCTTTTTTTCTTTTTGCTCCTTTTTTTGGTCTTGTTAGAAAAAGTACTAACAAGTCTAGGTTAGAGTGTCATTTATGGTTTTCACTCTAAGCTTTTCTTTTTTTTGTTTATGTTTTTTTTTTTTGTGCCTGAAGTGGGAGACTTGTATTTTGCCAAAATCTGATTAAATGCTTGATTCATGTACTTTGATTTATGCTTTTAAAAAATTTAAAAGTATAGAAGAATGTGAATAATTTCGTAAAACATATTTCTAAAAGGTGTTTTGTAGGGTAAGGTCATGGT
>JAOXJP010227324.1:0-11324 GCA_025762735.1 Platanus orientalis | reverse complement strand
GAAACACTATCATCCAACAACTGTCGAATCATACCGAAAGTCTTTTGGTTTTCCTTTTTCCAATCATCATTTCACATTCCGGTCAGCTTGGCTTTATCACCTTCAATGGGAGCATATAAATCTTTATAATATAGCAAATCCTTCATTTTGTGTTTTCCAAATAGTCCAATTATTTTCATTTAAACTAATCATACAGCTTCCCATGCTTGCTTCTATTTAGATTCACATAGACAACAACAAACCCCTTTCAACCTATGCTATGATAACACTTGTTGAGAAAACCACACTTTCCCTATTCCCTTGTGCAAATCAATGGAGCAACAACTAAATGGAAATATAATGCAATATATAATTACAAGAAGTAGCAAAACAAATAACAAGATAAAACACACTACAATATGCTAAGATTTTTAAAGTGAAAAACCCAAAAAAGGAAAAACCATGGGATACTTGTCCATACAAAATATTTCACTAAATGAAATATGAAATAAGTACAAGGTTGGATCTCACCAATACAAGAGTGCACTAAGAAGCCTTGAAGATAATGACCCAGATTTGTGTATCCCCACAATCCCTTGAAGAAACACCTATCTTCAAACCTTCTTTTTCAATCTTTTTCTATTATTCTCAAGAATAAAACCCTAATCTCAACACCTAAATAAAAAAGAATAATCTTTTTTTGGCACCTTCAATCAACCCAAACCATGAGGAAATCCAAAGAGAATCAACAAACCCTCTTCCTTCTTCTTTCCTTGTTCCAAGAAAAACAAAAAACCTTTGTTTTCTCTGTTTCTCTCTCCTCTCTCCTACCGGTTTGTAACCCACCGATTCTTCACTCCTTTTTTTTGTTTTGTTTAAATGTGTCAAAATGACACTTATACCCACTGGGCAGTGGGTCCCACCTCCTATGAGGAGGGACACCCAACAGTTAGCATGATTCGGTTTTAGTTAACCACAAAAATATTGTCTATCCAACCCAAATCCGTCTCACTTTATAATCTGGTTCAATTGTAAGACGTTGAGTTAGCATAATTGGCATAGTTCGGTTTGTCTATGAATGTAACCGGACAAGTTTGAACGGGGTTGGTCAAGAAGGTGGAGTTCAGATTGAAGACACGTGGTGGAGGGGTTAATTTGAAATTTTCACATTGTTCTAACTAAAATTTCATTAATGGACCAAGTGGTGCAATGGAGTACTTTGCTGTGACTCTGTTTCGATGAAGACCTCTTCTTCTTTATAGCCGGGATTATCTCCAGCTAAAAGTTGTCCACTATAGACGAAGCACCAACTTTGTGTCTACCACAAAATACTTTTTACCAAGAGTTTGTGTATGCAATTCACCTTTTCACGTATCAATGCAAAATTTCTGCTTGATTTATGCTCGCCACGTTTTACTGTAGACGATCTTGACTATCCTCTTCACAAATGAACAAAATGAAGAAAACACATCGTAATTTCCTATTGCCAGTAGCAAGAATAGAAGCTATACATTTTGCTACAACAAAAATTAACTCTTAAAGCAAAGTGAGGTTTGGAAGGGCTCTGGGGATTTGTGCTGTAAAAAAACCTAAGGTATGCGTGAGTTTGGATTGTACATGGCTGCCGTCGGCAACCGGCCGGTGGCCTCATATTCCGGCCACTTTTCTAGGAGGCCCTATAGCCTCTGGAGTGGCGGGGGAAAAATTATGGGCGAGGATGGGGATGTAGTTGGTAGTGTGGCGGCTGACAGTTCTGGGGGAAAGGGAGATGGATTAAGGTTAAGGGGATCGCCTTCTCTTTTGGTTCCTATGGGTGATAGGAGGGCGGCCGTGGGTGTTTCATTTAGGGAGAGGCGATTCCCCCTTCATGAATTTGGTGAGGCGACTGGAGTCCAGGGTGAAGATTTCCTTGATCATTCAAAAGGGTTGTTGTCTGAAACTTTTGGAAACAAGGACGTTGATTTTGATATAGATGCTGGGACTGAAAATCTGGTGGATCCTAGATCCAACTGTGATGGATCGGAAGGAACTCATGGAGTGCGATATGCTTTTACCTTGCTCTTGAGGGTTTTAACCCTAATCATGTTGCAGATCGGCCTCATGAAGGGCTGGGGGAAACGGTTGGTGGTGGTCAGTCGTTGGCTTCTGGTAACCCTAACCATGCAATTGGTGGTTTTGGTAGGGATGATCGATCTCATGAAGGGCAAGGTGAGGCTGCTAAGATTAGATAGACGACTACTACAGGTTTGCAAGAGGGGGATATGGAACTTTCTAGATTGGATCTTGATCATCTCCTACAAGAGATTGAGGAGGTGCGTGCTTCTGGGGCTACCATGGAGACCTGCTCTATTATCAATAAGGTTCAGAGGATGTGTGGTAAAGAAATAGGGGCTGCTGTAGTGAAAGGGAAGACTAATGGTGACGCTGGCAGTCGAAAGGAGAATGGGGTCAAGGGAGATGCTATTGTTGGGACGAAAACTCCAGCATCGTCATGGAGGTCTTTGTTTGGTAATGCTGAATGACAGGATCAGGAATTGAAGCTGGCTTTTCATAAACCGTGTGTTAAATGATGAAGTGGTTGCCCTGTGCCCCAAAAAAATTATCGACTCTGAAGTTCAACACTGGAACAACACGGTGGTGGGAAATTTTTTGGGGAGACGTCCTAGCTATGCCTAAGTCAAATCCATGACCATGAAGATCTGAAAATTAAAAGGGAGTATGGAAACCACGCTTTTTGACAATGGTATCTTTGTCTTCAAATTTAGCTGTGGCGAAGATAAACAGTCAGTGTTGGAGGATGGACCTTGGTACTTTAGAAAAATCCCGATGGTTGTTAGGAGTTGGGACCCTTTGCTTGAACTAAAAAAAGCTTTCTTAGATCGGATTCTGATATGGATTACTCTACCGCATCTTCCCTTTCAGTTTTGGTCTTCTGATACATTGGGTATTATAGGTAGTGTGGTGGGGAAACCTATTTGTACAGACAAATATACAAAGAATAAAGAGCGTCTGTCGTATGCTCGGATCTGTGTGGAGGTGGAAACCAATACTCCATTGAAGGATACTGTTAAAATTATATGTGAGGATGGCAAAATTTTAGACCAAAAAATCATGTATGATTAGAAGCCGCAGCGATGCGAATCGTGTAATTGTTTTAGTCATAGTTCCTCTCAATGCACATGATTGCCAAAGAAGAAACAAGTATGGAGGATAAAGGAGAAACAGAAACTGGTTATGGATGTTGAAGAACATGTTGGGGAAGAGGGCACAAATGTTGGAGTCGAGCCTAACAATGTCAATATCCAGCAGGATACTAGCCTATCCCTGAACCGCTTTCAGGCACTAGCTGATATGAAGGAGATGGAGGATTGTGGCCTGGACCACGTTCAAGAAAATAATACTGCTGTAGCTGTTGATAATATTGATGCGGTAGTCAGTTCTTCCTTGAATAATTCTGCTCATGGTCAGGTGGGGGGTTCGGATGGAAATCTTGGTGCTACTATTGCTGTTGAAAATACTAAGGCGGTATTCAGTTCTTCCTTTAATATTTCTCAAGGTTGGGTGGTGGGTTCGGCTGGAAATCAAGGTACTTCAAATGATGTTTAGAATTTTTTTTTCAACCAAATCTACATGATGCTATTCCATCCGTTAGAGAAAAAGTGAAGTCAAAAAAATATGGTGTTAAAGGGACTGTTTTGCAAGGGTTGGAAAAGCCTGGACACATTACTCTCAAACTACGTTCCAAATGATTAAAGTTGCTTCATGGAATGTTAGGGGCTTCAATAAGCTTGTCAAACAACAGGAAGTTGAGGAGTTGATTAGAATTCATGATCATGGTATTTACATCCTTGTGGAAACTAAAGTGAAGCTGAAAAAAAATTGAGAACATTATGAGAAGATACTTTCGTGGCTGGAGTTTGATTGATAGTTATGATGACGAAAAAAAGGGCAGAATTTGGTTTTTATATAACCAAGAGGAGATTGATATTCGTGTTCTTCAAAAAATTGATCAGGGTATTACTTGCTCATGCTTATTAAAAGGTAGGAATATGGAGTTTCTCTGTTCTGCAGTGTATGCCCAAAATTCCCAAGATGTTAGGAGGAGTCTGTGGACAACATTAGAAGACATGAAAGGGGTCGATACCTCATGGATTGTTGTAGGAGACTTTAACTGTGTGAGATTTGCTCACGAAAAAATTGGAGGGGATGTGCCTAATTTTTCTGCCATGGAGGAGTTCAACAATTTCTTGATGGAGGCCGAGTTGAATGATTTAAAGTGGTAGGGGCATAAATATACATGGTGGAATAAACAGACTGGTCCTAGGAAAATTGAATGTAAGCTGGATAGGGTTCTTGTGAATAGCTCTTGGCTTTCGTTGTTTCCTTTGTTTGAAGCTAATTTCTTACTGCCTGACGTTTCGGATCACTCGCCCAGTATTTCTATTGTTGGGACTATTCAGAGAGGTAAACCGAAGCCTTTCAAAATTTTTGACATGGGGATTGAGCATCCAGAATTTTTAAATGTGGTGAAACATGTGTAGGATTTGCCTGTTACTGAGAACCCTATTTTTAGAGTTGCACAAAAATTAAGGCAACTAAATTTAAATTAAAGCAATGGAACAGGGATGTTTTTGGCCATATTGATACACAGCTGGAAAATGCCAAGAATGAGATGTATAAAATTCAAGAAGCTAGATGGGTGAACTCGGAGGATGGTTTTCTCGTTGTAAAGGAGAAGGAAGTTACTGCTGAGTATTCTAGATTGTTGGGTTTGGAGGAAAATTTTTTGAAACACAAATCCTGAATACAATGGTTAGAACTTGGGGATGGAAACTACTTCTTTCACAGATCTCTGATGGTTGAAACAAAACAAGAATCAAATTAACCGTATCTAAAGAGATGATGGGTCTTTTCTGTATAAGGAAGATGATATTAGAACTAAAGCAAAAAATTATTTTTAGAGTATTCTTACTCTTGTTCAAAGTGAAAATAATTTTTCTGAGGTGGAGTGGCATCCAAAAATTTTTTTGAATCAATTTCAACAAGATTCTCTTGTTGCTGATGTTAAGGAGATGAAATTAAGGATGTTATATAGAGAATGAAGGAAAGGAAGGCCCCGGGGCCTAATGGGTTTACAGTTACATTCTTTAGAAATGCCTGGGATATTGTTGGCAAGGAGGTGATCCAGGCCATTCAGCATTTCTTCTCATATGGCAAACTTCTCCGTGAGGTTAATGCTACTTTTATTTATTTGATTCCCAAGACTATGGAGGCGTTCAAATTTTGTGACTTCAGACCAATATCGTTTTGTAATCTGCTGTATAAATTCATCATCAAGATTATGTTCAATCAGATGCAGAATGTGATGTCTACTCTTGTTAGTATGAATTAGACTGCTTTTATCAAAGGAAGATCTATCGTAGAGAATATCCTGCTTTGCCACGAGGTGGTCAGAGGTTTTAACAGAAAGCAATATCCTCCTTCTACTGTCTTAAAGATTGATCTTAGAAAGATGTATGATTCGGTCTCATGAGATTTTATTTTCTTGATCCTGTGAAAGATGAAATTTTCTGATCAATTCTTTAGGTGGATAAGGGAGTATATTACCAGCCCAAAATTCTTTGTCCTTATCAATAGGAGTTCGATGGGTTTTTCCACAGCACGAGGAGTCTCTGTTAAGGAGATCCTATTTTCCCTTTTTTTTATGTCTTGCTATAGAGGTCTTCACATGCCTCATTGAGAAAGAGGTGGAGAGAGGTTCTATTTCGCTCATCCCTAAATGTAAATCCATCAATTTTTCTTATATTATTTTTGCAGATGATTTGATGATTTTTTCAAGAGTAGATGCCCAGTCTCTTAGTGCTATTGAGAATGTTCTTCAGTCCTTTTCCCTGTTGTTTGGTCTGCATGTCAACAAGGAAAAATCCTCTCAGATCTTTGCTAGAGTTATTATTCAGGATCGTGAAAATTTAGTGGGTATTACTGGTTTCACTCTTGGGCATCTCAATATGAAATGCCATGGTGTTCCACTTATCTCTACAAAGTTATCATACCAAGATTATGTGGGTATCCTGGACCGTATGAAAAAATGTTTGACGGGTTAGAAGACTCGACCTTTATCTTATGCAGGGCGTTTGGTTCTTATCAAGGTAGTGCTCCAGAGTTATATTTATTGGGCAGGGGTCTTTGGCCTTCTAGGGAAAGTTGTGAGGCAAGTGGAGTCCATTATGGCTCATTTCTTGTGGACTGCCCCAGATCTTAATAGGAAAATGCATACAATCTGTTAGGACGCCATATGCAAGCCGATAGAGGAAGGGGGGCTGAATATTAGAAGAGTGAAAGATATGAAAAATGCTTGTATCTGCAAGCATCTGTGGTGGATTGCCTCTAAAAAAGAAAATTTATGGGTGAAATGGGTTTACAAGAGACACCTTAAGAATGATTCTATCTGGATGTTTCGACCTCCCAATGACTGCTTTTGGATTTAGAGAAAAATCCTGAAGATTAGAGACCTCCTAAAGCCATACATTATCCACTTGATAGGTGATGGGCTGGATACTCGCTTGTGGCTAGACCATTGGCATAGTTAAGGGATCCTGGTGAAGAAATATGGTGAAGACATCCATCATTTATCTAGTAGGAGTAGAGATTGCCTTGTGGCCAAAATTGTGGTGGATGATGGATGGCACCTGGGGCCAGTTGGATCTGCTCCTCTTATGGACGTTTAGAATTTTCTCCCTAGCATTGAAAAGCTGCCTAGGGACTGCATGGATATTATTGTCTAGACTATTGAACCTAAATGTATGTTTACTACCAAGTCAACATGGAGTTTAATCAGGCAACGTGTTCCTATTGTTACGTGGTCAAGCATGGTTTGGAGTTCTGGCTTTATTCTTAAACATAGCTTCGTGACTTGGCGCGCTTTAAGCAGGAAGCTGCCCACTCAATCTATGCTATGTCGTTATGGGATCATAAACTTGTCCCACTATTTTTTTTGCCGGAACCACTTAGAGGACTTAGTGCATCTTTTCTTTACATGTCCTTTTTCTATGAGGATTTGGATTCTGTTGATTCAGCAAGTGAAACCAGCCCATAAAAAGGTAAGGTCATTAAATGTTGAAGCTGCTTGGATTTTGCAGTGCTCTAACAGTTTACCGGTGATTAAAACAATATTAAAGCTATTATTTAATGCTACAATCTATAATGTTTGGATGGAGCGAAACCAACGTTGCTTTGGAGATCAAAATCATTCTATCATGGCCATCTACAAGGATGTTTTTTCTACTATGCTTACTCGTTCTTGTAAGCTGACTGCTATTGAGTATGAAGCTCATGTGGCAGACAGTATAATAGAGAAGTGGAATGTTTAGGTTGCTGGACGCAACATAGGGATTAAGAGTTGTATGTGGGAGAAACCAAGGGCGGATTGGTGGGCAGTTAGCTGTGATGGTTCGTTGTTTGAGTCTTGAGCTGGTTATGGTGGTATCATTCGGGATCATACGGGAGTTCTTATATTGGCCTTTTATGGTCCTGCAACAAAGCGGCATGTGCTATAGGCTGAGTTGCAAGCCATTCATCGAGACATTTCTGTGGCTTCTTCTAGTGGTTACTACAAACTGAAAATTGTGTCGAACTCGAAGCTTGTTGTGGACATCTTGAATAAGACTATTGGCTGCCCTTGGAAGGTTATCACTCTTGTTCATGATATTTGGAGGAATTTTCAACAACTTGAGCTGGTTGAGATTGTTCATGTTTGGCAGGAAGCTAATTAACCGACGGATATCCTTGTTGGCATGGATGAGGGAACTCAAGAGACTATTTTATTTTCCTGTGATTTCCCCTTGAATGTTAGACTTGTTATCGCCAATGATGCAAGTGGTTGTACATATAATAGATTGTAATCTTTTTTTAATCTTTTCAATATCTTAAATTTTTACTAATAAAAAAAGGATGTGCTATTTACACCTCAAGTTTTTTTTGAACTTACCTCACTTAAACCCTTTTTTTTGTTTCTCCAAAATACCCTAATACAAAATGACTTTCATACTCTTCTTAACATTAAAAAAAAAACTAATAAACTTTCTAAACACACCTCACTTGTTCCCTCCAAAACCCACGCCTTCTCTTCTTCTTCTCTTACTCATCCTTCTTCTACGTTCCTCTCCCTTTCTCCAGTTTTTCTCTTCCTCTCTTTGTTCTTTGTTGGCAAATTATTAGCATTAGAGACAAAAAATCAAAGCCATGGAGTATCTCGGAAGCGATTGGGAGCAAGAAGTCCAGGTAAGTGGTTTTTTTTTTTCTTCTTCTTCCGGGTGTTCTGAGTGTACAAACAGAACACCCCTTAGGGTGTTCGGCTAGGCTAACCGAACACCCCCAAACACCCTAAGGGGTGCTCAGTTGGATCAACAGAACACCTTAAGAACACCCAGAAGAAAAAAAAAAGTTTTAAATTTTTTTTAATATTATTAATTAAATCTTAAATATTAATTATATGATTGTAGGCCAATGTTTTAACTCATTGTAGTCCAGCTTCGGAAGAAATGACTGTTGATTACACTTTTGAGTTTATTACATACCAGGTAAAATTCAGTCCGTAATATGGGTTTAAAGTCACTTCGTTGTATAAACTAATATTATTCGATCAATTAAGTATTATATTATCCCTCTCTTATGCAGATATTCAGAAGCCGAGCGACTTTGATTAAGTGGGTAACAGATGTTGGAAAGATGAATAGATTTGTGATTAACATCTTAAAATCAGGTTTAAGTGGTGTTGTGAGAAGAAAACCAAGTTTGACTTTAGGATGTGAGAGGAGTGGACGATATAGAATAGACAATAAATCTAAAAATGTTCATGTGGGTGCGGAGGTTAGGGGGGCGAGTACCAAAAAATGTGAATGTTCATTCCGTTTGAAAGGTAAGAAGTTGCCCACCGATGATGATTGGATGTTGAAAGTTGTATGTGGCGTGCATAATCACTCGGCTGCCAATCATCTAGAGGGTCACTCCTTTGCTGGTAGATTATCTGAAGAGGAATACTCATTATTAAAGGACATGTCCAAGAGTAACGCGCGACCAAAAGACATATTGGTCACTATGAAGCAAAGAGATCCCCTCAATACAACTACAATGAAGTCAGTCTACAATGCACAACACAAATATAAGCTGGAAGAAAAGGGTGGAAGATCCCAGATGCAGCAATTATTGACACTGTTGGCTGAGCATCAGTACATCGAGTGGCACCGTACTAGTGAAGATAGTGAGGCTATCACCCGACTTATTTTGGGCAAGCCCATCCAGTTTGGATTTATTACGTGCATTCCCACATGTGTTGCTCATGGATTACACGTATAAAATGAACATATATCATATGCCCCTCTTGGAAATCGTTGGGCTGACATCTACTGGTATGATCTTCTCTATGGTGTTTGTATATCTACAACATGGGAGGGAAGATAACTTCAACTGGGCCTTAGACGTCTTGCGCAATATTATGGATGATAGTGCCTTGCCCAACGTCATTGTGACAAATAGAGAGTTGGCCCTGATGAATGTTATCTCAAGAGTGTTTCCCACTGCCACACATTTATTGTGTAGGTGACATCAATAAAAATGTATTTACAAAATGTAAGAAGTTGTTTTCGATAAAAGAGGTGAGGGATTTGTTCATGACCTACTAGAATCTAGTGGTAGTGTCACCGACAGAAGAAGATTACCATAACCACATAACACTATTGGAGAAGCAGTTTTGTGGGTATCCAGACGCACTTCACTATGTGAAAAGTAGTTGGCTAGATACCTATAGGTATAGGTTTGTTGCAGCCTGGACATATCAAGTTATGCATCTGGGGGCCACAATGACGAATAGGTATGGTTTGTCTTTTGTTTTTTGTTTTTTTATTCCACTTATAATTGTCCCTCATTGATTATTACTTTAGCTAGTTGTTCATTATTTGCTTGTAGGGTTGAGAGTGCCCATGCCAAGTTGAAGAGGCAATTGGGATCTAGTTAGGTCAATTTTGAGTCATCTTGGTTGAACGAACACAATATGCTTTTGTTGCAGCATACAAAAATCAAGGCATCATTCGAGAAATCAAAGATGGTTGTTCAACACAGTTTCAGGCCGTCCGAGTTTAGAGAGCTTCGTGGGAACGTCTCCATTATTGCGCTTGAGAAGCTACATGATGAGATAAAGCAGACTTCTTTTATTGGGATTGACCCCTCTACATGTGGGTGTCAGTTGAGATGCACCCATAACCTGCCATGTGCCCATGAAATTGCTGACCATAGTAGGTAGAGGCATCCAATCCCACTTGATTTTGTGCATTCTTTTTGGCACAAGCTTGATATGCTTCCCAGGGCGAACCAAAATAATGCAAGTCAGGATGATATTCCTAACGAAGAATTAGATTTGTTTAAACAGGTCTACGCACAAGCTGGCCAGTCAGGCAAGGCCCAGTTGCTTAGGAAATTAAGGGCGTTGATAAACCCGGAGTGTACACACATAGAAGAACCGGAGATGAAGTCCACAATGCGAGGTAGGCCACATGGGACGATGGATAAATCTACCCAACATGAGCCTTCCTCATTTAAGAGAGTACCATCAGTACATGATAGCTACTCTCCAGCGGGCACCGGTGTAATAGATGTCGACCCTTTACAGTCAATCAGACCAACCTGATAGAGAAAAGCGAAGGAAAAGGTAATAATTTATATATTAAATATTACATATTAATTCTTATGATTTGTCATGTTATTGTTGATCATGCATTATCCTTTCTATCACAGGTCGTTTGTACGTCGTCAGTTTCGAGGCTAGTCCTATGATGCTTACATTATGCACTTTTTAGCCTGTATACGTCCATTTATTCAATATATTACAGATGTAGCAGTCGACGAAAATTGTGAGTTTAAGGCGATTGCTGGCTTGTTGGGCATGGGAGAGGATAGTTGGGCGCAAGTCCAAGTGGACTTGTTATAGAAACTAGACAGTTATGGACACTATTATAAGCCTATTTTTAGTGGGGTTAAAGCTGTGCAGAAGTTAAGATATTCGATTGCGTACTTTAGGGAAGGTCCCTCATACGAGTATTGGATGAACTTCCCATAATGTGGCCACCTAATAGCTAGTTATTACAATGTTGTAGTGTACCTTTTGAATGCATTATCTAACATTCCTACCACTCCAATCCGACCTGTTACCCACTGCCACTCGAAAGGAAGTTGTCATAGGTTTCGTAAACGAGAACCACTTTATACAGGTAAATGTTAATGCGTAGAGTGCTATTACAGTTAATCATTTTTAGCAGTGTTTAACTTCATTGTTTGTTATGCATGCAGGTCTT
>JAOXJP010227323.1:0-11325 GCA_025762735.1 Platanus orientalis | reverse complement strand
AATTCACCATATACACTAAAGAAGCATTTTTATCAGTGAACATTTGCTTCGTATTTATTTGCATTTATAAGCTCTCATAGAATGTGACAACTCTCTCTCTCTCCCTTTTTTTTTTTTTTAAGTACTCTAATGGTCGTTCTCCCCAAAAGAGAAAAAAAAATTCCTCTTGTTGGCGCATTGGCGCAGGAGATGGACACGTATGTACCCTAAAAAAAGTGACCTGGCACAAGAGGATCTCCTGGGCACTTGCAATATCCAATGTGAAGACACAATTGGTTGATTGATGTGTTTCTGTCACAATTTCTCTTCTTTATATATATAAAATGCCTCTGTAGTGTATATGGTGGATTATAAACAGACATGTGTTGTTTTTGGGGTAAAAGGGTCCAAAAGAGTGTTCAGTTGAAAAAGTAGGTGGTCAATAAAAGACATCAAATTCAAAAACACATCATGTGTCAATCAAAGGCATGCCTTTAGAGGTCTGTCTCAAAACAGACAATCATTCTCCATTCAGAATTTGTTTACTAGGCGTCAAATATCAAGGAATACATTTTTTTCTTTTATACTAATTATTTTTAGACCAAATCCTGCTTTATTGTATTTGTTCTTAATAAGATAAATTCTGGAATATATTCACAATGCCTAAATCTAACTTTCATTTCTGTCTTTTATATCAGAGTGTTTCCTTTGATGTTATTTGATTGACATCCACTATACTATTGCTTAGTGATTTCACCTTCCTTTCAGAGTTCTGAGCCATTTGAGTCAATTCTTAAATCTGAATTTCTTTTCATATCTACTGTTTGGATGTTTGAATATTAAATAGTTGGGCTAGTGTGCTTGAAACCTGATTTTGTAGAATATGTTTCTCATAATGTTAATCAGTTCTTAAACTTAAAGCTGAAATTGAATTTGCTATTATTTTCTCTTGGTTGAGGTACTATTCTTCATTTGGCTCTGTCAGGATTGAGTATTAAGCACAATTAGAATCTGAATTTAATATCTTGGCTTCTCTGTCAAGTTGTTGATTTCCTAAAAACTGCATAATTTGTGTTTTAAGGTACTGTCTAACTCTGAATGTCAGTTGTTTTGAAACTTAACATCTAAACCCCACCTAAAATTCTTAATTTATATGTACCACTAAACCCTTGTCTAGAACACTCATTATTCAATAAACTGATTCTTTAAGAGCAGATTTAAATTGACTTTAGGATTCCATCACTGGTGATAGAACTCCAAATTAGTTCCCAACCCCTCAAATCAGATCTAGATACTTTCACCTTCTAGCAACCAACCATATATGTCAGATGTCATTGACATGTAACATTTCATTGTGAGATTGGCCAAGACAAGGAAAGAGGAACCCTAATTTGAAAACTCAAACTCTGGATGTAACAACCTTCAAGAGTGTCAATTCAAAGGGCGACATAAGTACAAAAGCCAAGGTCAGTTTGCCAACCAGGCAATGTTTTGGTTCACTCGTTTTTATTTTCTTCCCACCTTACTTTTCAAGTAATGGTCAAATATTTATGACAAAAATAGAAGAAGAAGAAGATGTGGTGTCAGAATTTTGATTTTCAAAATTGAGTTATAACTATGTTTTCCACAAGGGGGATTCTTCTATTGTCATACTCATAGTCCTTGAGAACAAAACTTAGACACGCATCCCTTGTAAAATAGGTCAAGACCCACCACAATATGGGTCCAGCCCAGGAAGCTTCCCAAACCAAAAATCAACAAAATTGGATGATTCTTCTCAAGAACTTATCTTTCTAAAAAGGAAAATGACTCTTTTCTACAACGCTAATGGGATTTTTTGTACCATCCAAAGGGATGGTTTAAAATTGGCTCCTGATCCTACGCAAGCCCGCCACATTTCCACATACATGTACATATTTGTGCCGACTTTGAGTACTTTCTTCTTCTTCCTCTTTTGAGATTTTCTATTCTAAAAATTTACCCACAAGCACCTTCTAAGTTTTTCCCACATAAAACATTCTCATATTTGATCTTCTCCCATCAGTTCCTTAAGATTTTGAATGGTTGTTAAGCTGATTATTTCACAAAATATAGTTAGAGGAAGACTTGTCTTAGAGGCAAAAACAAGAACCAATAAATTGAATTATGAAATGAACATAAAGTTATAACCCTAACAAAAAAAACAAAAAAAACCAGATGGAGATATTGATCTCTTTAAAATTGACATTTCTCCAATTACATTGACCTTCTAATAACTAATAGTTGTAGTATATATATATATGAGGATAAGTTGTCAAGATAATACAACTTCTATTGGGGTCTGGGTCTCAATTATCTCTCTTCCCTGTCTTTTTCATCTCCTAAGAAATTCTTATCCTTCCATATGGAAAACTAAAAAATTTTAAGCCATAATTTTTGTCTATACCCTTTCCATTTCATTTTCTATCAATAACCGAACAAAACATTTCCACTTAATTAACTTTCTTTGTTCTTTCAAAACTTATTTGTAGGTAAAAGCAACGTAAGAGGAAAAACAAACTTCCTTATACCATAACAACTTGTTTAGGGAAGGACGAGGAAAAAGCTTATTGGGGGGGCTTCTTGTCCCAAAGGTTAGTGAAAGTTATATTTTAGTTTAAATGGTGTGGGTTAATGGAATACACCCAGGTTCATAGCCAAGACTATAAACTTGATCATGATAATAAAGTCCACCAAGGTTCTAAAGCAAGGATCATACACCCCATTCACCAAAATAGTTATTCCAATCCAATGATTTTGCACAAGGCTTTCCGATCCTTAGTGCAACGCCTCAACCTTCTAAGTCACCACACAAGAAAAACAAAATTCCGAACCAATGGTTTTTGCATGGGTACTAAAACCCTAATTGTGGACCCAAGATCTATCCATCATGACCCAAATGGGGGAACCAGCTGGGTGGGTCCTGGAGATTTTTTCAGTGAACAACCTCCTTTCTTTAGCCACTTGAAAATATTGTATAGCAAATCCATGTGATCAATTAACGAAATCACATAAACCCTTCATCCAACCATATATTCTTAGCTAGTGTAGCTTCCAGTTTCTAATTCAAAAACTCTTATAGAAGAACTAGTCTAGAGAGGTAGTCGTGGCAGGACAGTATAACATGGAAAACCAGCGATCATGGAAGGTAGTTGTGGTAGGAAAAATATAATATTAATATAAGTAAACCCTCAAATTCAATTCATAAGCCCATTGATGGTTAAGATTTGTTCAATGTCATTCAGTAAGTTTCATTCTTTTTGCATGCATATTTGATTATTCTTTCAAATCATAAATCAAATTCTTATCATTTTTCTCCACAAAAGATGATTAGAAAGTCGTGAGTAAAATGAAGATTCTCCAATTTCAACCGGGGGAGACAAAACAGTAATCATTTCTTGCAAATCAATAACATTTTGATGTACATATATAGACACTAAAGGAGACAAAGGTTAAAAGTTAGAACAGAGGGTTGAAAATGGAGGTAGGGATTGATGTTGACATGTGATATTTGACGGTGATGAGTATTTTGCTTAAAATTTTATAAAATCCCATATTTAGATCTATAATAAATCTGTTAACACCCTAAGAAGTTCGATGATTTATAGTAATAATGATAAAAGGAGAATACCTCAATTGGAATTCCAAAGAATTGATATTCAAATAATCTTAGAAGAGGGTGAGTAGGATCAAGTCAATTTCTTTTTAAATTATTTGACTCTTTAAACCAAATTCAATTTCACTTTAAGTTTTTTAGGTGTTTTGTTCAATTTAGTTCTATGAACCTATCATACCACAAGGCTCCATCATATACTATAATGTGACCTATAGCAGGACTAATAGATTTTCTAACCAAATTTTACTTAGCACTTCATGTTGATTAATTAGAGTCACATTGCAAAAGAATCAATCAATAAATATGTACAACTATGCAAATTAAAGAAATAAAGATAAAAAAACATTTACACAATTGAACACCGTCTTTTATAGTGATTCGGTACTCCAGACCTATGTCCACTCTTAACCCGACTCACCCCTAAGCTTCTTTGATTTTTTATTAATAGTTATTCGAAACTATTAAAAGTATTATTAACAAAACATGCATGAAATTTATTTACAAGTTTCAAAGAATTCACTTCCTTGTAAATACGCTCCTAATGACTCTAATGGGCACATTCCATCCAATGGCTCCGATGGACGATGATTCGCACTTGGCTCTAACAAATGCTGTGAGAATCCACTTTTGGTGACTCGGCAAAGGCTATAAACTTCAATTAAAATGATGAAATTGCTCCCAATGTGAATTGTCTCCTTGCAAGCTAATTTGGTTATAAAAAACTCATTTTTTTATTGGAGATATAAAGTATAACTATGGGATTAGCTCTCCAAAGTTTCTAACAAGTTTAACTAATAATTTTGAAAGCTCTTACACGACCTTGGCAAAGATTTTCCTATAAAAAAAATACATAAGATCAAAGGCCAAAGCAAATTTAACTCATATGCACATGGACTCACTAAATTGACGTAATTTCAATAAAGATTTACTAAGAATTCATGCAACCAAGATAGTTAGCCAATGAGATTTATTTCCTTATTTATAAAGTGAAAAACCTTTCTTTTGGAAGCCCCCAATGGCTTTTTCCAATGGTTAAAATTCGAGTTGTTTGGACATAATCGTTATATATTTTTTCCAATTGTGCACCCTGAGATCGATCTTGAAAACCCTGTGATCAATCTGGGGTGCCTTCTAAGTAAAAATTAATAATAATTATGGGATTGATCTTGGAATTTTTGGAATCAATCCTGAACTCTAGAAACCTCTCCAACACCCATAAGTCCTCAATTTGGTTTATACATAGATTTTTACTATTTTAAGTTCATTTTAAACCAAATTTGGTCATCCAATAGTCCAATCATTATGGGACCTTATCAAGATTTGGGTAACTCATTCTAAGTCATTATAGATCCACCTAAGATTAGATCTATACCCAAACACCCTCTTACCACTTACCAACATTTACCAATTTTACCATTGAGCATAGGATTGGCTTCTTGAAGTGATTTTATACTAAAACTTGAGACTTTTTGGGTTTTTTAATAAAGCTTATCTCTTGATACATGTGTGGTCTTTTGAGCCTCTTGACTTGAAGCTTCTTCCAACTTGTGTTGGGTTTACATAATATTACTTTACAACCCTTGTAAGACCAATACAATGACCACACATTACATGTACTTATACAAGTTTTAGAATGGGATTGACAATACATAATAAATACACTAACATTAATTTCTTAACCAGATATAGCATTGATAATCCGATCTTATCTTCACATGATTCCTAGCTACTCCAAGGCTTTTCACACTTCTCACACATCTAAATAGACAATTAGTCTCACTGTGAATGTGTGAACCTCTTTAATGAAGGCATTTGGAAAGACAAACCTAGGGGTGTAAGAATTTGATGGAGATCCTATCATTGAGGTGCAAACCCAATTTTATTATTATATCCAATTGATTAAGGAAAATCAATGAGCCTTTAATAACTAATGCAAAAACTATCAAAATAATGCCCAACAAGATAGTATCACATTTCAACTAAACCTCAAAAAATATGATAGCAATGAATTCTTTTTCTACAAATTTTTCACAAATATGTCATTTCATTGTACAATATTCCTTAGTGACCTAAAAAATAATTTAATTGATGTCTAACCACATTAACCATTAATAAATAATCTCTAAGAATATATTAACTATTTGAACATTAAAAAACATTTCCCAGAAAAATCTTTAAAAATAATCATATTTTACATATATTGAGATCTTTGATAGCATTTAATAAATTCATTATCATATATCATAAGATCTATTCTTGTCCAATCAAATCATAGCTATCCCAAACTAAATCTAACTAAAGAATATAAATGGCCTGTGCAGATATAATTCATCCGCAAGACTATAATAGCCATTAGGATTGAAGTTTTGAGAAATAAGCATATCGAAATCCTGAAACCAACACATGGCAAGCCTTGAGAATTTAAGAACCAAGTCAAAGATAAGTGCGGAAACCCTACATATGCGCATTAATATAGTTTGAATAAGATAAGACTCTAGAGTCCAAATGATTTCAAACTCTATAAGGTCACACCTGAAGCCGTTAAGGATCATTATATAAAGCATTCATGGGATGGGAACCAAGCCACTAGGCAGTTATCTGCAAACTTAGTTGTTGAAGAGGATAAAACCCGATCCCCATAAATAAGGGAAAGATAAAGGTCTTCCTATAAATATAAAGTCCTTTAAATGGATGAGGGATCGATCCTTTCATAATCATTTCTCTACAAGCAGTACAAGTTCTACAAGCTAGCAACCAGGAAGTTAGGTGACCAAAGCAGGAGAAGTGCAAGATCAAGAATGTCTTTGGCAAGGTGATATTGTAATCTTATAGACGATATATTTAATAAATATCATGAAGAATTATTTTCCTTTGATATAATTCTATCTAAACCTTAACCAAATGTATTATTCATCATTTATATCGAGAAGATGTAATTAACAAATTTGATTAAAGAATCCAGAGAAATGTAAATCCCTCCAATAATATAAATAAAACCATTCCAAATGAATGGGAATTTGTTACATGCTCTGCAATTTGATGTGTACACAACTTACCATCTTCAGATGAAATACTTTCATCTACTAAATTTTCTTGGGAATTATTTAAAATTAACTCACGTTCTTACAAATCAGATTTGAGTTTTTTTTCTGATTTTCCTTTTAGAATTTACAATCTTTTCGCAAGTGACCATTCTTTTGACAATTCGAACATCTTACATTTGTATGCCCTTTCTACTTTGATCTTGATTTTGTTTTTCAAATCTCTACCTTGTTCCGTGAATCTTTCTCTTACCATCATTACATTAGCTGAAAAACTTACACCAGATTTTCTACAAAACTCTTTAGAATGCAAATAAAAATGGATGATTCCATTGTGAGGTCCTTGGTGTTAACAAAATTAATAATCAAACTATCCCATGAATCAGCCATTGAACAAAATAGAAAATATATTTTTTCTTCATCATCAATTTTCATGTCAAGTGCAAACAATATACTAATAAGAGTATTAAATTCATTAAGGTGTTCTTGTAATGAGGACCCATCCTTCATCCTTAGGTTGTAGATCTGTCTACAAAGACAAATTCTATTTGACATAAATTTCCCTTTATATAAATTCTACAATTTTTCACATAAGCCTTTTGTCATGGTTTGATCAAACACGTTGAATAAAATAGAATCATCAAGTGAAAGAAATAAATCAGTCATTATCAATTGGTCTTTTATATTAAAAGAATTATCAATTGTATCTTTAGGCTTATTTTCCTTACCTTCAATCGCAATTGCACAACCTTCTTTTACTAAAATTGCATTCATCTTTAATTTCTACAATGCATAATTGGTTTCATTGAATTTTGGTACCTCAAATCTTATAGAACTTGAATTTACTGTCGCTAACATGTGCAAACACGAATACCAATATTAATCTTGTGTGAAAAAGGGGCCTCTAAACCAACAAAGCTTTGATACCAATTGTTGGAAGCATTACACCTATAAAATTAATAAATAAAAGAAAGGAAAGGAAGAAATAAACAAGAAAAAATGAACACAATAATTTACATGGTTTAGTGGTTTAAGAAGATTGTCTACATCCATGTAACAATCATTTAGGTCATCATCATCAAATTTAACAAAATGTAAATGATAAAACTATAAATAGAGCATCATACCAAATTGTTCTAAGCAAAATGAAATTTTAACCGTGTGTTTGGTTGTCACTTGGATTGAAACCATTTCATTTTGGTTTCCTATAGTATCTAAGTGCATATGAGTCCCAATGAAAATGGATTGAATTCCATTCATCACCAAAACATGGCTGATAACATAAGTCATTCATTAAAAAAAAAAACCTAAGATGACTTCATTTCTAATTTTAGTTAACAAGTCAATATGAATGTGATGAATTCTTTTTGAGCCATCACCTAATGGATTCAAAAGCAATGGGATTTCAATGAAATGATTTCATTACAACTGACAACCAAAAATGGCCTAAGTAAATTAACAATTATAGGTAAGAAAAATAATTTATAAAGAGTTATAAAGAGAACCTATGGCCGGTGTGACTGTCCACGGTGAATCAACCATGGCAAGCCATTTGGGTTGGTTACACACTCCCCAATGGTCACATTCTTTAAGAGATAGTGACATTGCAACCTCCGACTGGCCATCCTTCCACCAACTAAGTGGGAAAATTGAATTCTAACCATCATAAGACTGTACTATAAATAGGATTTGTAACTAATTGTTTCAACCTAACTCTAAAGTACCGGTCGTTCATATATGCTCATCAAAAGGTATTATTGCTTCTCGGGCAAGTGGTAGAGGAAATTAGGGGCTAATGGTCCATGGGTTCTTGTTGGGTGTCCGGGTCCCAAACCCTGTACATGCAAATGATAATATAAATGGGCTTAGGGAGTTTAATGGGCTTTTAGGTATGACCCAGCTCATTGTGCAAATGGGCCAGGGAGCAAATATGACAATGTGGAGCCTTTGCAGTGTAGAAAAGCTGATTTGTATGAAAATGACATGATCAGCTGGGTTGGCAGAAAGGGACTTGAGCCTGCTTCGAAATGAGTTGATGGTTGGGCTTTGGCCAATTTCTGGCTAGTGGGCCAACATGAATTTCCGTGGGGGTGAAGCTGACCTAAGCGCTGACATAGTAGGGCTATGTTGAGCCCCAGACGGGCTTGGGCTTGTCCTGGCAGGGTCAAGCAAAACCTGAGCGTGGGCCACAGGCACCATTGCCATCCATTACGTGGACTTCTTCCTATAACCTTATTTCTTGACCGTTGGATGACATTTTTTTATTAAATCTATTTATACTTATCGACTGTGTATTTACTATAAATAAAAAAAATAAAAAATAAAAACTATTCTTTATTAATGTGCATTTACTGATACACCCTTTTATAAGTGGTCGTGTCAAGCATTGATTGGTAGTGGTGTGATATCTCTCCAGTGCTAGTGGAGATGATTTGAACTTCTCCTACATTACACTTGCACATCTCAAGAAGATAGGCTGCCTTTGACAACCATTCGTTGGAAGTACTTTGTGATTGTTTCTACCCCGAATAATGGAATCTATAACAGGATAGTGTTTGACAGAGCTAGGAAAAAAAAAAAGTTTCACCACTCAAAAAACAGTGTTTGCTTGCGGGAATCAGGGAAAACTCGAGGGAAGAAAAAGATAAAGAAAGAACCTTTGACTCTCTCTCTCTCTCATTTTTCTCTCTCTTTCTTATCTTTCGTTCCATAGCTAGAACAAGACTTTTTTATAAGTAGGCCACTTAGGCCTGCTGCTGTCACATAGGGCAGGGCAGGTTACTGGCGGGGAGGGACAAGCATCAATCCAATTTATTAGGAAATGCTTCTCAGGATACTTGAAACTCTGGCCTCTCCCTTAGAGAGACTAAAAATAAATAAAAAATTAGAAAAAAAAACTCTGGACCGGGACTAAAATAAAAATAAAAAAACTATTTTATAGATTGTAGAACAAAATCAAGAGAATAGTTGGCAAACGCAACCCAAATTGTCATTTGACACCACAAAATCATACCACTCACCAAACTGTCTTCAAAAATAAAATAAAAAAGTCCTCAAAGGGGTATATGTGGTGGTAAAGAATGAGGAACTTGAATAAGGATGTCAATAAACGAACTAGTTCAGCTACGGCGAGCATTTTCTACGCCTCCTTATTACATGCTAACCTCTGCGGAGGTCAAGGCGACAGGTACATCAGTGCTAGAAGTGATTTACACTCGCCCCCAAAATATATAAATCAATTTTGACACTGATGTTTTCACCCCCTTGACCTCGGCAGAGGTTAGCAAAGAATAGGGGCGGCGTATAAAATCTCATCTTGTTTGATTAGGTTTGCCAGCCATGAACTGAGCCTAAGCCTTGTTTTAAGCTTACAAAATCAAGTCTAAGCCTTGCTTTTAAGCTTGTTTCTTAAGTGAGCCTGATTTGAGCTTCACCAAGCTCGGTTCACTAAAAACTTTGTTCCGTTAAAACAAATTACACTATTGGACCATTAGGCCGTTAGCCTTATTTTCTGTTTCTGACTAGCAAGCCACGTGAGCTGGGGAAAGTTCGCCTCGTTGACACTCCTAACTCACTAAAAATTAGGTGAGAACGAATCTTGTGAGAACTGAGAAAACAGTATCAGGGTATGGACACATCAGCACCGAAAAGTGATAAGTGTCCCCTAAAAAGTGAAAATCACTTTTCCGCACTGATGCGTCAGCCCCTCTGGTGCTGTTTTCACGGTTCTCACGAGATTCGTTCTGACATAATCCCTAACTCACCTAATCCAACAAATTTCAGTTAACACGTGTATTGTTTCCTCACACATGTTAAGACCACGACATGGCCCGACACGTACCATTATCACAGTACATAAACGTCAGAGCGTCAGCTCCACCAAACGAAGGCGTCAAGTTAGCTTATTTTCTCCTTTTTAACCTATCCCTTTCTCTGGGTCGAAAGTTGACGCCTAATAATCTTTTTTTTTTTTTCTTCCCGGTATAAATGCAAGAAAAAGACGGGTCGTTCGCAACGATTAAAAACTCTGACCGGGAGGTTAACGGTCCCCCACTACCAAACTCATTTAATATTTAATGGAGAATACGGGTACGCGAGGTCAGATACGTACGAAGGGCCCTCTCTGGCTTGGACATACGGTCCCGCCTTGTCCGGGCCCTTCCGAACCTCGCATTTATCACCCTTTTTTTTTTTTTTTCTCTTCTTCTAATTTCCCTTCTTTTATTATTTATTTAAACTCTCGTAGAGAGAAAAAGGCAAGGGAAACCATCGCTCTCTTCTCTGTTGCAAGCGTATGATTTGGGTAATAAAAGCCCCTTCTCCTTCCAACACTTCAAATACTTCAAAAAACGTAATCTCGAGGAAAGAGAGGGAGAAGCCATTTTCCAAGCTTCGCTAAGGCGGTTTTCTCCTTCTCTTTGTTGATCGACTGGAATGGTTTGTGGTTTTTCTAAGGTGGTTTTTGGTTTTCACAGTCGAATTTGAGTTTTGAATTGTGGTTTTTGGTAAGAGTGTGGGGGTTTTGAAGTTTGAAAGCTTGATTTTGTTTGGGGAAGTAGTGTGAGAGAGGAATTTTTGTTGGATAAGTTGTTCACGAGGGAATGCGAAGTGGATAAGTTTTATTTTTTGGAAATTGAGGTGGTTTTTGTCGTTTTTGTAAGAGATCTGGTC
>JAOXJP010227322.1:0-21457 GCA_025762735.1 Platanus orientalis | reverse complement strand
CCATTTCATTTGCCAATTGGTGGAAGAAAAGGTTGTGTCCTAAGATTATGTCAAGACCAAAGATCAATTAGTAGACATCTTAACCAAAGCTCTTGATTCCAAGTGGTTTGAGTATCTGCTATTAGATTGTGCACCATTAGGGGAACCACTTTTGGTTTTCCCAAGGGTATGGTGTTATATGGTGGAGAGGTCAAGGGTGAAGGGATATTTAGGTAGCACTATGGCAGTAAGTGGGGAGATCCCACTTTAAAAATTGGGCAAAATTGCACAAGAACCACTTTCAAAATTGATTTTGAAATTCAAAATCGGTTTCACCCAAAATCGATTTTGGATCTCGTAATCGATTTTAAGGGCATTCTAGTCCAACAATTTTCATGCAATTTAAAAACTTCCAAACATACAGTTTTCTCATTTTCTCCCACATGAATGAACATTTGAACTCCCTAGATCCCTTCTTCTTCATCTTTGTGATTTTTTCTCTCAGTTCTTGCTTTCTCACCATGAAATCATGCCTCCACACACTAAGAAGATGACTTCCAAGGGTGGATCCTCTTCCAACCATTCCAAAAATCCAGGTGAGAGTTCGATGACCGAATCACCTCCATGTCCTCATTTTATGAGGAATGTGGTTTCCTTCTCCCCATGTAGAGATGCCATGAGCTTGGAATGATACCAACAGATCTTCTCTCACTGCTCTATCATCACCGTGAGGACTTTCAACCCCGAGACCCTATGGACAACCCGGTTGACAGAGACACTTGAGGGGAGACTGTGGATGCCCCTAATTTTTGTGTCAGGTCCTGTATAAGAAGAGGCAGTGCGTATCTTTTACGTAAACATATTTGACATCAACAATAAGCATAACTCATTTTGGTCCGTAGTTGGTGATGCACCCGTGCAGGTTAGCCCAACCATTGTCTCATGGTTGATTGGGATTATTTGTCCTTAAAATCCCATTGCCTTCCTGATCTATAGACTCACCTTGGAGTAGAAGGGTGGAATGGTTGAGTGTCTATGTGGCCAGCTCATGAACTAGTCGGAGAGGTTGCAGTATAAGGAATGTAGGCCCATTGCCTAAGTCCTACATAGGATTTTTACCTACAACATCCTCCCCACTACAAATCGGAGTTTTCTCACAGATGACACTGTGTTCTTGATCGATGACATCCTCAACAATGAGCAGATCGACCTTCTAACCATCATCTTTCATAAGATGATCAGGGCACATGAGGCCACACACTCCATAGGGAGCCTCCCATATCCTACCATCATCACCAAGATATTGTAGGCTACAAAGGTGCCTTTTAAGGTGGCACCAAAGGGTTGGAAGGATGGGAGGGCTATTAGATAAGGCAACCTTAGGAAGATGGGGCTCGTTGACAAGATTGAGGGCTCATCCTATCCTCACAACATGACCTTGATGATCTTGCTCCATATCAGTCAAGTCCACTATGATGGGTTTACTTCACAAGCTAGTAGGAAGGTCTTCAAGGTCTTGAAGAATCAGAGGACCCTGGCCTCCAACCAAAAGCAGCTGGTGGAGTGCTATAACATGGATCAACCCGAGCATCCCATTGAGTTGGGATCCATGAGTGAGTTTGACTCAGATGTTGAGCTAGTAGGAGAAGAGGGCTTTGACATTCCCTCACCATGACTATGAGAGGACCCTCACTTTGAGGAGGAGGTAGTAGCTGGTGGAGTTGGTGGTAGTGTTGCAAGTGGTGGTGATGCCTCTACTATGACCAGTATAGCAGGAGAGGAGGATGGAGAGGGAGATGATGATGATGGTGACTATGATTATGATGATGAGGAGGACAACGAGGATGATGTTGTTGGTGGAGCTAACCAAATCATTGCTATAGAAAGTAGTGATTCTGAGTCTGAGTGATCTTGGTCTCACCCATTTCTATATTTTTGTATAGATGTTCTGCCCTATAGGGGCTTCATGTTAGATTTTATTTGGTTGATGCCTTGTACTTAGTAGGAGTCCCCCAATTAATTATTTTTATAGCCCAATGGGCATTAACCTTGTTTAATGATATATCATTTTGTTGTCCACTTTCTCTTCCATCATTTGGCTTATTATATGCATCTTATGTTTGCTTGTCAATTCATACCAAAAAGGGGGAGAGGTAATCAAATCCACTTGAGGTGAAGAGATAGATTTGGAAAAGTCCAAAACAAATGCAATGCAACATTATTTAAAATTGAACACTTTTCGGTAGGAAGATGATTCAAAAGGTTTCAAACATTTACAATTCAATATATTTTCAAAACTGAACACTTCAGTGTGAAAATAGATTCAGAACACTTAAAACATTCTTTTTGATGTTCTTCAAAACGGAAATGGTCTATGAGAATAAGACATGTCATGATGGAGATATATTCAAAAGATTTCAATTCTGAAATGGAATCATTAGGTTCATAATTCATTGATTTTTTTTGACCCATTTAAAATACACATTTTAGAGCAAATCACTTACAAAACAACCACCTTCCAAATGCCAAAAGACTAAGATATGAGCAATATAATGCAACAATAGTAAGCATGAGACAATAGATGAAGTGTGCAACAAGATATATGATTAGTTGTTTTGATTTTGGATTGATTTATACTCCCCCTAGCTTAGTGCTCTGACTTAGGTTTTGCCACAAAATTGACAAGGGGTAAATTGTTGATGTATGTCAATTCCATGGTCAATTGGGCAGTGCTAGGAGTCTTTTAAGTGTCCTATGATCTCATAAGTTCAACACATGAATCCAAGAAGGACCAAAGACCTAAGGAGAGACTGGAAAGTTGACACACCATTTAAGGTATAAAGCATGCATGCATATCATATTGAGTTCCTTAAAATGAACCTCGACATGGTTTAGGTCTCACAAATCCAAGATAAGACACCCAAGAACAGACCCCAATTCAATACCCAAATTAAATTAGAATCTAGGAGTCTAAATTGATTGTAGATCTGATAATCAGTTTTGCACCTGAGTTTTGACTCAATTTGAGACCCTTGTGGCCAAAACCAATATACCCAAACTGATTGCGATATGAGTTTTGGGAAAATTCCTCAAAACCAAAATTGGTTTCAAAACTTGCAATTGGTTTGGAGTCTGTTGCATAACCAAAATTGATTGCTTAATCCGAATTCGATTTTGAGTCCAAATCTGTTTCGGATTAAGTAATCGATTTGGGGGGCATTTTTAGAATATTGTTAAGTCACAAAATCCAAGGAGAGATTTTCAAATTTTAAACTCTGTTTTTCATATCTAAAGGTCCAAAATCCTCTCATTTATAAAATATTCCAATCCTAAGGCCGTGGGTGCTCCTCACTACTATAAAAAACAACTTTTCCCTTTAGGGTAAGTAATCTCCAACACTTTAAGAATTCTTTGAGAGAGCTAAGAGGCATACTATTTTGAGAACCTTCTTCACCGTGTAACCCTCAATTGCCTATAGATTTTGAGTTTGAGTAACTAGAATGCTACACTATATTCTCTCTCTCTCTCTCTCTCTCTCTCTCTCCTCTTGAGCACTACTCTACTATGATTGAGGAGAAGTTGTGTGAGCACTTTTTTAAGAGGAAACTCACCTTTGGCTAAGCTCAAGGAGCATTAGACCCAAGTACTTAGAGCTTGTGGGTAGCTAAGGCAAAGTAGGTCAACAAAGAGCACCCCACTGTTGTGCAACTAGCAACATCAACCAACTTGTGCTAATATTTACTTAACTTTGCATTCATTTTCATTAATGTTCTTGCTTTGCTTCTGCCGGAGACACTGGAAGCTTGACTACCTCCGTTGGAGACACTGAAAGTAGTACACACTCACCGGAGACACTGAGTGTTGTTGTTTAGCTTGCTTATGAGTAAGTAGTTAGGTTTGTATATTGACCTAGGTTGTAATAGTACCTAAATGAAATATACCTAAGATTGGTAGTGAGCTTTAGAAGAATGAACGTAGGCCCGAGTGTTGAACCACTATAAATCTCTTGTTGTGGTTTGTATGTATGATTGCTTATCTCTTTACTTGAATGTTCTCTACTACTCTTATTGTTAATTGTCAACAAAAATTCTTTTGTTTATGGATCGACATGTGATGGGTTTTTCCAATTTGGATTATCAAAAGAGTTCGGGTTCGGTAATGCCTCTAGATTGAGGACTTTTACAACAAATAATCACCCAGATTGATAACAAAAATGAAATTTTACTAAATTAAAAATACAAAATACAATATCAGTTATAGAGATACCTTTGAACAAACAGATTAACCACTGTCTCTCCTCTAATGTTGAGGGAAGACTTCGTTGAATTTGATTTTTCGAACAAGATAGATTAATCAATGCCCGACCTTCTCCTGAAAGAACTTCATTGAATTTAGTTCTGTAGTACAGTTGAACCACCTGATATAAGGGTTTGATTCACCACAGGATTAAGAAACTATTATTCTTAATCTAATGCTACCACTACAAATAAAAGATATTGTTTGATGATTGATTCATCCTTGTTGTATCTGTCTAATTCTTTATTTATAGAAGTTTTCCCTCGATGCCATAGTTGTCATCCACGTTTGTCTTTAATCATTTGTCAGTTTGAATCGTGGGCATCTCGCTTGCTAATAGGGTTGTGCGCTACTTTGTACAGTGATGGTTATCATCCCCCGAGGTTTATTATCCATTTCATCTTCTATCCAACGTGGCACATTTTGTAACAGTTTGCTTTGTTGTTACCTATATCCACATATCATTTATTGATTGACGGATTTCAAAATATATGCTAACTAATGCCCTCAAATGTGTTTGGTTTGAATCCTAACCAGACACATGTTGTTTCCCACCATTTTATGGTATTGACGATGTCATGTCAGCCGTCACTTATAAATGTCGCTTTCAGTTCAATGAATCCATTTTCATCTTCCTAATTGACACCTTTCTGCTCTCAGCTTCTTTGCCTTCTTCTTCTCATTCCAATCCCTCTTCCCTTATTCACTATCATTTATAGACAGGGTGAAGAAAATTGCATCGATTGACATCGAATCTACTGAGCCTTCCTCTCCTAACGAGCAAAGGGAGGAAGGAGAAATTCCAACTGTTGAAACTAATACTGCATTGATAGCGGCTAAGAAGTTATGTATTTTAAGCATTGTTGACATAGCCATGTTTATGGTGATCCTCTATATGATGAATTTGGAAGCTACTTCCTCAAGTTTTGAGACCCTGCGTTATGGCCTGGGTCCAGCTTTTCTAAAAGAAACTCCTCCTAGAATGCCACATTATTTTCCTAATGATCTCCATGGTGCTCCATTGTTCTATGCTGAGGGTATTGATTGCAGTGAATGGGAGAAAAATGTTAGGGATTTACCCTAATCCCAGGATCGTGAGAAATCAAAACAAAGAAAAATAATGATTAAGAACAAAGAACAAAGCACATAAAACACCAGATTTATGTGGTTCACCTAACTTGGGCTACGTCCATGGAGTCGCTACGATTTTTCACTATGATCGAAGAATATAAAGTACAAGATGATTCAGTTGTTGTGACCGCCCTCAACATTATACATATAATTAGGGCTACACCATATAAGTGTGAAATTATCATAATACCCCTACTAAAAATTTGGAAAAAATGTACAGTATTATCAGGCTCCACACTTCCCATCAATCTCCCACTTGGAGACTGATCACAACACAAACTCTAAACTCTCAATGCATTCAAAACATAACAAGCATCACAACAACCAACCCTTTTTGTCCTTTGGGTCGAAGACTAATTGAAGCTAAACACAGCTTTAGTTTCTCAATGATGACTGTCTTGGTTAACATGTCTGTAGGATTCTGACTTCCATAGATCATCTTAAGTGACAACACTCCCTCCTTCACAAGTGATCATATGAAATGAAACACTGGATTCTTTGCAAGATGTATAATGCTCTGACTATCACTATACATAATACTATTTTCCTGTTTCTTACCCAACTCTTCCAAGAAGCTTTGCAATTAAATCATCTCCTTTGCTAGCTTTAATAACTGCAATATATTCAGCTTTTATAGTGGAGAGAGCTACAATCTTTTGTATCTTAGAAGTCCAATTAACTGCTATAATACCTAAGGTATACACATACCTAGTAGTACTCTTCCTATTATCAACATCATTGCCTAAGTCTGAATCAACAAAACCTTTTAGTTCCACACATGCACCTTTAAAACAAAGTGCTTTATCTGTGGTACCTCTCACATATCTTAGGATCAACTTTACTACCTCCCAATGCTGCCTACCTGGATTGTTCATGTACTTGCTCACAACTCCCACTGCATGTGTCATGTCTGGCCTGGTATAAACCATAGCATACATTAGGCTACTAAT
Organism: Platanus orientalis; assembly: GCA_025762735.1. NCBI lineage: Eukaryota > Viridiplantae > Streptophyta > Magnoliopsida > Proteales > Platanaceae > Platanus > Platanus orientalis. The sequence continues at coordinate 15,101 of JAOXJP010227322.1, read as the reverse complement.
AGCTAAAGCATATGGAACTCTTTTCATGTCATCCTACTCCTACTTTGTCTTAGGTGATTGCTCTTTAGATAGTCAAAAATGACTAGCTAAAGGTGTGCTCACTGGTTTTGTACCTTGCATGTTGAACCTGTTAAGAACCCTTTTTACATACTCTACTTGTGAGAGTTCAAAGTTCTAGATGCTCAATCTCTGCTTATCCTCATTCCAAGGATTTGTTTTGCAACACCTAGATCTTTCATTGCAAACTACTTGGATAACTCCTTCTTTAAGTTATTGATCTCATGTATGTTTGACCCTGCAATAAGCATATCATTCACATATAGGAGTAAGATAATGTAGTTGTCATCAAACCTTTTAACATAACAACAATGGTCTGCCTGGCATCTCATGAAACCACTGTTGCACATGAAGCCATCAAACTTCTTATATCACTGTCTCAATGCATGTTTCAAACCATACATGTTTTTCTTTAGTTTACATACCAATCCCTCCTTATCTGGTATTGTGAATCCCTATGGTTTCATCATGTAGATGTCCTCCTCCAAATCGCCATGGAGGAATGTAGTTTTCACATCTAGTTACTCAAGGTACAAATCTTCTGCAGCTATAATTCCTAATATCACTTTGATTGTTGTCAACTTCACAACTGGAGAGGAGATTTCAGTATAGTCAGCACCTTCTTTCTATTGAAATCCTTTCACAACCAATCTTGCTTCGTAATGTTTACTACCATCATGCTCTTCTTTAATCCTGTACACCCATTTATTATGTAGAGCCTTTTTGCCTTTTGGTAACTCAGTCAACTCCTATATCTGGTTTGACATGAATGAGTCCATCTCTTTCTGCATAGCTGACTCCCACTTAATTGAGTTATCAACCTCTAACGCTTCTACATAACATTCTGGCTCACCACCATCAGTTAATAATAAATAATGTAAAGATGAAGAATACCGTTGTGCTAGTTTGGGGATTCTTAAGGACCTTTTCACCTCAGTAGTAGGAGTACTTGGTTCAACCTATGGAACTATGTTTTTTGGATTATTCTGAACTCTCCTCAACACATCATTTTAAAAAATCTCATCTAATTTAACATACTTGTTCTTTTTAGCATAAATACCTACATTATCAAATTTTGTAGCTAACCTGTCTTTATACATAACTTTTTCATTAACTATGACATCTCTACTTCTAATTATTTTCTAATTTTGATCATCCCAAAATCGATAACCAAACTCATCAGTGCTATACTCAATAAAAGTACATTTTCTAGATTTTGGATTAAGCTTGCTTATAGCATTAAAATCTATATGCACATATTAAACACAACCAAATACTTTTAAATGTGAAACACTTACCTTCTTTCCACTACAAGCCTCCTCTGGTAGATTTTCATCCAAAGGAACAGAAGGTCCATGATTGAGTAAGTATGTTACAGTATTAATTGCATTAGCCTAGAACATCTTCGACAGTTCAGAGTGTATCCTCATGCTTCTAACACATTCATTAAGAGTTTTGTTTATGCGTTCTACCACCCCGTTGTGCTATGGTGTTTTGGGAACAATTTTCTCCATTCTGATCGCATTAATGACACATAATTCTTTGAACTCTTTGTCTTCATACTCTCATCCATTATTAGATCTCAAACACTTTATCTTCAAACCTGTCTCAGTTTCTACCATGGCTTTCCACTTCTTAAAAGTATTATAAACATCAGATTTATTTTTCAAAAAATAAGCCCATACCTTTCTTGTTGAATCGTCGATGAAGGTAACATAATATGATGAGCCTCCAAGAGATGAAACTGGAGAAGATCCCCACACATCTGTATGAACCAATTCTAATTTTTATGTCTTGGGTGTTCTACCAGTTTTTGAGAAACTGACCTTCTTCTGTTTTTCACTGATGTAGTCTTCACACAAACCAATGTCCACTGATTTTATACCTAACAATTTTCCTTTAGACAGAAGTGCTTTCATCCCTTTTTCACTTATATGGCCAAGCCTATGATGCCACAAATTTGAATCTTCTTCTGCATCAACAATTGCAGTAGAATTTCTAGTGCTTGTCGTTATGTAGAGAGTACCTATTTTCATCATGACTCATTTGGTGACTTTCTAGTAACTACCCATGAAAGTTACTGTATACCATTTATCATCAAGTTGTCCCACAGATACTAGGTTTCTCTTCAAGCCAGGAACATGTTTAACGTTTTGTAACTTTCATACAACCCAATTGGGTAATTTAATCCGAACATCTCCTTTGCCCATAATGTCCAAAGGTTCATCATCAACTAGATAAACCTTTCCAAATTCACTATTAACATAGTTTTCCATGATTTCTCGATGTGGAGTAGAGTAAAAGGATGCCCCTGAATCTAAGACCCATGAATCAATGGGACTGTTAACACTCAAAATCAGAGCATTAAAGACCTACTCTGTCATGACATTCATTGAATCCTGCTCATCCTTGTTCCTCCTCCTTAGTGCCCGACAATCTTTCTTCAGATGACCCTTCTTTTCGCAGTTCTAGCAACTACCAAAAAGTTTTCCAAATCTTGGCTTGCTCCTTCTCTTGGAATTCGATCTACCACGGTCTACACTTCTTTCAGATGTTCTTCCCCTGTTCTCTATATTCAAAATAGAACCTGATGTTTCCCCTGATTTCTTCCTGTGAATTTCTTCACTTAGAATCAAGTCCTAAACATCATTGTATTTGAGTTTTGAGTTTCCAGAAGAACTACTCATTGTAGTTATAGTACCATTCTAACTTTCTGGCAAGGAGGATAAAAGAATTAAAGCTCTAACCTCATCTTTGAATTCAATTCCTACAGAACTTAACTAGGACGTAACTAGATTGAACTCATTTAGATGATTAGTCACAGCCGTGCCTTGTGACATCTTTAGGTTGAATAGTAGTCTCATAAAATACACTTTGTTAACAATAGGGGTTTTTTCATACATATTCAAAAGAGTTGCCATTAGACCTGTTGTGGTTGTCTCCTTTGCTACGTTGAAGGCAACATTACTAGCTAACGCCAATCGAATAACCCCTAGCACCTATCTGTTAAGAAGAGCCCATTCATCTTCTTTCATGCTAGCTGGTTTCTTTCCTGAAAGCGGTTTGTACAAGTTCTTCTGATATAGATAATCTTCAATCTGCATCTTCTAGAACCTAAAGTCCGAACCATCGAACTTACTGATCTTGACCTTCCCTTCATCTGTAGTCATCGCTCCTATTTAAACCTGATTGCTTTGATACCAATTGTTAGGGATTTACCCTAATCCTAGGATTGTGAGAAAGAAAAACAAAAAAATAAAAATAAAGATCAAGAACAAAGAATAAAACATAGAAAACACCAGATTTACATGGTTCACCCAACTTGGGCTACGCCCACGGAGTCACTGCGATTTTTCACTATGATAAAAGAACAGAAAGTACAAGATGATTCAGTTGTTACGACCACCCTCAACATTATACATCTAATTAGGGCTACACCATACAAGTATGAAATTTTCATAATACCCCTACCAAAAAATTTGGGAAAAGTGTACAATACTATCAAGCTCCACACTTCCCATAAAAAAGCTTAAGCTTATTCCTGGTACAAATCCAACCATTTGTGGGTTAATTGGGAAAATCGCATGTTCACCCAAAGGCATAAGAAATGGGAGAAGCTTGGTATTACCGGAGCCATTCTTTCATCAAAATCAGATACTCCTTTAAACCAATCTCTTATTTCTACCTTTTTAGTCTTTTGGTCTCTTACCTTGAACTATTTTCTACTTCCCGAAGGTCCAATGTCAGTCACCTTGGTTGACATTTGTCACTTCCTTAATATCCTTCTTGATGGTGATGTTATTCTTCCCAATTTTAGTGATCCATCTCGAACTTCTTTCAACTACCCTTCAGAGTCTTCCCATCTTTCGTATGCCTCTTTTCTTTCTCGAGAGATGGGTAAACCTGACAGCAAGGTAACATTTCAAGAAGAATGTTCCTTTTACCTCTATTGGCTATGCAAATTCATGGTTTGCTCATCCTCGAAGTGAATTTCTCTGGGATTTGTTTCCATAGCTATAGCTTTGGCCTCGAGTCATCGATTAACCCTTGTCCCTTTTATGCTTGCCCTTCTCTATAGATCTCTGTAGTCTCTAACTCGAGAGAGATTTTCTAGGTCGGTCAATGGGCCATTATGGCTTCTCTAGTTATGAGTTTATGCTTATTTTTCGAGTCTAGCCTTTGTTCCATTAAATTACTAGACTCAGGTCCCCTCTTGCTATGCACAGTATTGGCTCAAGGCTAGATACCCTGAGACATCTTCTCCTACCTTTGCTCGATGTATTAATGTCATTCTTGATACACAATGGGTTCGTTATGATATCCACTTCCTGTCTTTTTGAGATCAATAGTTTGGATTTACCGAGTACCTTGCATGGAATTCAAAGCTCATACATTCCAAGCTCAGGGCCTTAAGGACCTGGGCATCCTGTATTTATTACAAGGATCTCCTTATTTTCTACAAGTCCTAGTACGTCGAGGCCTACTGTCTTAACATGTGTGCTAGACAGTTTGGGCTTGTTTAATGTATTCCTACTCCCCCCATTTTTACCTTAAAGCCCCCATGGGAAACTTATCCACTTGTCTCAAAAGATATATTCTTTGAGAAGATGGTGGAATTTGTTTCGGTAGTGTCATCACTCTATGTCCCCTCTTTTAACGGGATCCCAAAATTAACATCTTCCTTCTATATTTGGTGGTCAACCTTTCTAGAGGGTGTTCGAGAATTAATAGGTCAGATTAAGAGTCGACTATGCCCTTCGTATGAGGCTTTTCTATTAGTAGGTAAACCTCTTTTAATTTCTACTATCTTTTTTCTACTTTTATTAGTTTTAAAGTTTTAATGAGCTAGCACTTTTTTAGTGACACCTCTTCGTGTTGTGCCTGGTCTCCTAGCTCATTCTCATCCAGATAAGCAACTAGACGTGGGTGTAAGGAAGTCGAGATGCCAGGAGGACATTAAAAATTTGTTTATGAAAGACATGGTCGATCACCAAAGCATGACAATTTAGGTCATCAAAGATAAATCGCACGTCGAGGGCTAGGCTATGGGAGAGGTTGACCTGGTAAGGAAGAAAAGGAAGGCAATCGTCCTTTCTACTAAGGACATGCTACGTCAGGAGCTCAGAGAGAAAGATAAGATTTTAAAGAAAACCAAACTCGAGCTCGAGGCTCTGATTCAGATGAAGAAGGTTAAGGAGGAAATGGAATGTAAGAGATTTGCGCTGGAAAAATAGGCTAAGAGACTTAACGATCAACTTGCTCGCTCATGGGAAGAGGAGTAGAAGGCCTCTGAAGAATAAAAAAAGATGAGAAGAGGAAAACAGAGGAAAAAAGAATGAAAGAGGAGGAAAGGGAGAAGAGTAAACAAGAAGAAAGACAAGAAAAAGGAGGAGAGGAGAAAGAAAAGACAAGACTTTGAGGAGGTCGAGAGGAAGAAATGAAGAGGAAAAAGGAAAAAGAAAGAAATTTACAAAAGATGTCGAGAGAAAGAAAGAAGATGAAGAAAGAAAATATCGAATTGGAAACAATAGGAGAAAAGAAGAGTTAGAAGAGAAAGAAGAAAAAGAAAGGAAGAAGAGAGTCGATGAGGAAAGAAGGAAAAATGACAAGGAAGAGAAAAAGAAATAAGAGGAAGATGAGATCAATAAGCAAAATGTTGAAGAAGCAAAAAAGTTAAGAAAAGCTACTAAAGAGAAGGAGATGGTTGGAGAACACTCCCTTGACATCGGGGACTTCAAGGATTTTTCCCGGGATCATGAAATTCTTCACAAGAGGAGTCATCAACCAGGGTAATGGACCTTGACTTGCAACCAGCCGAGCCTACATTTCAGGCTACTGACACTTCTACTAGGGGTAACGAGGTGGCCCCGTCAGAGGTTCTCGTGGATATTTCCATCAATACGCCTATGGACAAGATCCCCAAGTTTTCCATTGAGGATCTTATCCCTGAGTCATTGCCGGCGACTACTCCCATTCAGCCTTCGTTGGAGGTCTCAGGTCACTTAGCTCAGTTGCTTTCTTGAGCCAAACTTTTCACCTTAGGGGTTGTAGGGAGTATGAGGCCTTCTCTTTTGACATCGCCCTCACCTATGCCATCGGAGTAGTTGCATCAGGCTTTAGCGTTGCTACGGTCTTATTTTATAGTTGGGCCATCAGTTGTGCTGCTTGACTTGATAGTCAATGCCACGTTCATTAACTCTAGCAATCTATTGCTTCGTCATCCTGGATACTTGTCTGTAGACCAATGAGCCAATCTTTGCTTGACTCTTTCTTCTCAAGGTGAAACCTATGAACAACTCTAGTTGAGATGTGCCAAGGAGATCCAAGGTCAAGAATTGAGGGCTCGAATTGATGTCCTTATTTCTTAGCAATCTTCAATTGTCAAACATGTGACCTTCTTGGTGGATAATATCAACACCCAGATTACTGAAATCAAGAGAGTTGAGGCTCATTTGAGGTGACTGAAAGAGAATTTACAAGCTTCTAGTGTGGACCTTAAGAAAGCAATGGGATGAGATTCCTCTCAATCTAAATAGATACCACACTTAGAAGGGGAATTGTCAATCTAAACTTAAGGACTGTGACCAAGTCATCAATAACTGGTGGTCCTTATTATCTTCTATGTTTAATTGAACTTTTTTGATCATTTTTCTTGTACTTTTGTTACGGTCTTTGTAAATCATCCATCCTTAATATCTTATGTTAATTAATTTTTGTTCCCACATTGTGGGCTTGTACCTTTTCAAGTATTTTCCATTAATACTTCATATGTGTTCTTGCCCCTCGATTTGCATTAGCCTATAAGTATTTCCATCTAGGATTTCACTTACTAGAAATGGCCATTCCCAAGTTGGGGACCATTTACCTAGTTATGGATCCTTGGTTCCTATAGGCAGGATGACTTTCTATACCAACTCCCCTTCGTGGAATGATTTAGCTTTCACCTTCCTATTATAGACCTTGGCCACTCTTTGTTTTTGTAAAATAATCGAGTTAAGGGCTTCGACTTGTCTTTCATCAAGATCATCCAATTCAGACATCATGGCCTCCTCATATTTGATATGGCTCAGCTGATTCTAATTTGCTACCCTTAGGGATTGTACAATGATTTTCAAAGGTAGTACTGCCTCATGCCCATGTACAAGTACATAGGGCATGGTTCCAGTACTTGATCTCTTTGATGTTTGATATGCCTAGACTGCATAGACAACAATTCATCCAAATTTGAAGCATTGTTATCCACCATTTTCTGTAAATTACTTTTAATAATTCTGTTGGTTGCCTCGGCTTATCCATTTTCCTAGGCATAATATGGAGTTGAGTTCAAGATTTTGACCCATAATCTTAAGCAAACTCTAGTACTTGAGTTCTATTAAATATTAGCCCTTAATCGACAATAATGGATTGGGGAATTTTGAATTGATGTATTGTCATTTCTTTTATAAAACATATTACATCTCTTTCGTTAACATCTTGATATGACTTGTATTTAACCCACTTTGTAAAGTAATCCATGGTAACCAAAATGAAGTAATTCCTCTTTATCGATGTTGGCCTGACTTTGCCTATCATATCAAGAGCCCATCCTCTAAAAGGCCAGGGTTTCACGATAGAATGTAGGTTTACAGTAGGTGCCTTAGGCACTGTTTCATGTTGTTGACAAGCTTTACAACCTAGGCATAACTAATATAGTTTTGTAAGATGGTTGGCCAATAATACCCATATTGACAAATTAACCATCTCATTTTAATGCCTGATTGGTGTGCACCACAAATTCCTTCATGGACTTTTGCCATTGCGAGTTTGGTTTCGTTAGTCCCCAGGCATTAAAGAAGTAGACCATTAGCCCCTTGTTTAAAGAGTTCTGGGGGCTTACCCCACAGTATGTATCTTCTAGCTTTCAGCTTTAGGAAATTATCCCCCCCTTCGTTGGGATGTTGTACATGTAGATACTGAATAATTGGTTCTTTCCAATCATCTTGTTTCTCCTTCCTATCATTGGGAGCAATATTGTCAATATGAAGAGCTTCTAAGACTGAATCTTCACGTCTGAATTGTAGGCATTTAATGCGGTCATTGCTTTTAGGGGAGTAGGATTTATTTTGTATCTTGAGGCAACTTGTGCCATTAAGTTAGCCTTGTGATTGAGGTCTCGAGGTATACATTTTATTGTGACATCATTGAATGTCTTTAATAATTGTTCAACTCTGTCTTTGTAAGGTCTCAAAGTTGGACTAATCCACTTATAGCCTCCTGAAGCTTGATTTATCACTTGTGAATGCCCAAGCACTTTGAGAAACTTTACCCCTAAATTCTTTAAAATCATCAGCCCCTAGACGAGGGCTTCATATTCAGCCTGGTTGTTGGTAAAATCTCCCTCAAGCCTGATACTAAACTCTATGATCATTCCCCTTAGAGAATGAATCATTATTCCTACTTCAGATCCCCTTTTAGTTTTAGACCCATCAAAATACAGTTGCCAAGGAGTGAGAGTGATGTAGTCATCCTTATTGTCCATTCGAATGGGGTGACAAGGGTGGTCACCCAAGAAATCTGCTAAGGCTTAGCCTTTTACTCACTAAACTCCATTTCCCAATTCTGCCATTTACTTGGGTTGTGACAACTTGTATTTCACCATAATATACATAAGATGTGACAAAAAGTAATGCCTTAATTTCATTGAAGTAAAATACAATGTTAGACATAGTTTCTCTATCATTAGGTAATTACACTTTGCCTTCTGTAAGACTCGACTCATATAGATTAGTGACTCTTCGTGCCCTTCTTCGTTGTCTTGAGCCAGTAGGCTTGCAATTGAGTCCTCTGTGGATGGAATATACAGTTTCAAAGGCTTGTATTTTCTTGGCAGCATTAATATCGGTGGTTTGACAAGTACTCTTTAATTCTGTTGAAGGCTTGCTGGTGCTCTTCTCTCCACTGAAACTCTTTGTTCTCTATCATTCGCAGTATAGGAAAAAACACCTTTGTCTTTCTTTCCATATAAGAGATAAAACGTCTGAGGAAATTAATTTGTCCGAGGAGTCTTTGTAACTCCTTCTTTGCAGAAGGTGGTTGGGCTTGAATAATTACCTTAGCTTTGTTTTAGTGTATCTTGATTCCTCGATGATGTACCAAGAAACCTATGAAATTACCAGCACTCAATCTAAACGCACATTTCAGTGGGTTCAGCTTTAGCTGATGCTTTCTCATCCTGAGGAACCTTTTTTCTAGATCAAGTAAGTGGTTGTCAAAATCCTGAGATTTCACCACTATGTCATCGAAATAAACTTCCATTAATTGTCCTATCATGTCGTGGAAAATATAATTCATGGCCTATCGATATGTTGCCCTATAGTTTTTCAAGCTAAATGGCATAACTATCCATTCAAACATTCCTATTGAACCTGGACATCTAAAGGCACTTTTAGGTGTGTCTTTTTCAAGAATAAATATTTAATTATACTCGGAATGTCTATCTATGAAAGAATATTCGATGTCCTGTAGGCGCATCGACTAATAAGTCGGTACAGGTATAGGATAATCTTTTGGGGTGGTAATATTGAGATTTCCGAAGTCAATACAGATTCTGAATTTAAAACTCTTCTTAACAACCATAACTATGTTTGAGATCCATTTGACATACCTAGTAGGGGAAATAAATCCTGCCTTTAATAACCTTTCGACTTCCTCTTTAATCTTCACTAGGCATTCGTCAAGGTGGTTGCTGAAAAGGAATGTATCCATCTTTTGTTGGCAATCTATGCTCAACAAGCTTTTTCTCGAGTATAGGCATCTCAGAATAGTCCCAAGAAAATCAATCTTTGTATCACATCAGGACTATTGTCATCTTCTCGAACTCTGGCACCTCGAGCTTGGCACTGACATACGTTATGTGTGGGTCTTCTGTTGAACCTAGATTTACTTCTTTCAAATTATCCTAGACTTCAGCTTTTAAGTCATCCAACTTGGTAGGGGTAGTACTCAGTTTTTCCACTCTTATGGCTCTATGCTCATAGGGCTGCTTGTGTGTGGTACACTTAGCAAGATACATCTCAATTTTTTTTTCTGTTAGGTAACCTAAAAGTCTTTTCATGGCCATTTGTATGGCCTCTTCTTTTTCTTTGTTTAGGTTAGTCATCTAGCTCCTCTCTATTCTTTGGGCCTAATTTTTTTGGTCCTATCGATAAGCAGGGGTTAGCTAATTCCCTACAAAACTCTTCAAATTCCTCAATTATTGAGGTATCGTCCTCTCGAATTTTCTAAACAATAACCTCTGTGGGTTTTCCTTTGCCATCTTATCCCACTAACTTAATAGTTCCAACATTGTCATCATAAAGGTGGGCCTCGACATTATTTGCTGAGGCTTGGAAGGGTTCCTGACTTACATGTACCACTTCCACAGAGTTATTGTCATTCCAAAATAATAATAATTGATGTAAATATGAAGGGACACACTAATTCGAGTGTATCTAATCTCTACCTAATAATGCATTGTAATTAGAGGAAGTATCGACTACAAAGAAGGTTGTTACTTGAGTTCTATTTCCCACTCTCAGTTTGAGGGGAAGGACTCCTTTGGTCCTAGTTGCAATCCCAAAGTAACCACAGACAGATACATTCATAGGTATTAGGTCACTATCGACCTTTGATAGTTTTCTCATCATGGAAAGGGGGAGTATATTTACAACCACCCCATTGTCAATTAACACTCTATTTACCAGTCGACCCTCCATATGTACCTTTATATATAAAGGTTTTAGGTGTTGGGTCATATTCTTGGAAGGTTTATCAAAGATGAGTTTACCTTTTAATTTTTATGTGTTTACCTTTTGTTCGTCTCCTCTTGATGTGCCATCCTTGAGCTCCATCATCGCCGGTTTCTCTGTGATGACATCCCAAGGCTCTTTCTTGACCTCAAAGACTTGTTCTTATTAAGCTTTGAACTCGACGGGCAATGTAAGTATCATGTTGCAGTTGACTGCCTTCTCAGGATAACTACTAAAGTGAATCATGGTCGTATTTCCTGTGTCACTAGGTGGATTATCTGTCACTGATTATGAAGGTGTGAAGGAGTTTGCAAACAATCCCTCATTCCCAAAGTCACCAAAATCATCCTCATTTGAAGGCAATTCCACCATATCTTCCCAAGTCACACGCTCCTGCTTCATGTTCTTTCCTCCTTTAGCCTGGATGACTGATGGGGTATCATGAAGCTTGTCCTGGTGGGATTTCTTGGCCTTTCTTGGATTTAGACTAATAAGCATGTGTATGGTCTTAGGTTCTTAATTGTCATTGATGTTGAGTATAGGGAAGAATCCCCTCTCCAATTTCTTGTGTTCTCTTTTACTTGACTAATCTTCAGATGATGTGTCGACTTGGTAGTTGGGTTGGGGATGATCGACCATTTGGTGTTAGTTGTTTCCTTCCCGTGCTTCCTATTACAGTCCTAGCTCCTGGTCTGAGCCTTGATATGGGTTCCCTTGTTGAGCCATGGCCTGTTACCTAAGCCACCTTCTTTTTTGGATTATTGTCATCAAAGGAAACTGATGGTTATATCCATACTTGTATGCTGGAACGCCTCTTGCATGTTGTCTGTTGGTAGGCGATACCACCTTTACCCATCTATCGACCTCTCCTTAAGGCAGTTAAACTGTCCTTATGGATTGGGACACTTCTCAAGGTGGTTCCCTTCCCATACAAGGCTTGTTTACATACTGACCTCTCTTCTTTGCCCATTTGTTGGGCTGCTAGTCCTTGACATGAGGGGCTTGAGAGACTTTCATTGGTCGTGGATGCTCTTTCCTCTTTGTGGTAGACTCAGCTAGCATGGGGACCTCTGATTCTCTTTTTGAAGCTATGGCCATTAGATTGGCCATTATCCTGCCACACCTATCAAGAGGCAAAAATCATCTTCATCAACTAGAATCCTCCCTTCGTTGTTATTGTTGAACTATGGCTCCCATGCCATTGTGTCAAAGTATTCAAGTGGTGTTTTTCCATGATCAACCATGTTTGGAGCTTTTTTCACAGCTGGTGACCTTGGTTGTAGCCTTGCAATAGGTATAACATTGGTGAGCTTAGCATTTCTGTTTACTCTTTCAATTCTTACTTGTTCCCCATTCGGTTCCCAATTTATGGTGACCATATCGACGTCCACCAGTTTCAGAAAGGTTCGTGTCTACCTCCATGGCCTCAGTTTTATCAAGAAATCGAAGCAAATTTTTGTTGATTCTCTCCTAGATAACATTTTAAAACATTACACACTTGTTGGTTGAGTGTGTAAAAGAATTATGCCATTTGTAGTAATCCTTTGCACGTAACTCATCATGTGTTGGGATCTTATGTCTTCCAACCAATTTAATTTGCTTGGCTTCGAGCAATAGATTGAATATTTGATCAACTTTGTTTAGGTCAAAGGAATACATTTTTATTACCACTATTGGCTTATTTGATTCCTGGGCTTGGGTACCATTCCTAGCCAAAACATCACATGTGAAAGGCCAATTTCCTATAAATTCTACTAGATTGACTTCATAATTTGGATCTTGGTAATAAGTCCCGTATAAAGAAGTACTTCTCTAGTTTTCCTCTCTGAGGATGTTCTCAAAGCAAGTAGATCTTTTTGATCGCTCAAACAGGTTGAAGAAAGTCATTCCTTTGAACTTCTTTATAAGTTTGAAGTCAAGACCATCCTGGGCAAGTTTCACGAACTCGACCTTTGGTAATCCGCTAAGGCACTTGGCCTTGGCTTGTTTGAACTGCATAATAAATTATTCAGCCAATTCCTCTGGATATTGTTTTAGCCTGGCCAAATTAGCCATTGACACCCCAATATATGCTTGAGCGAAGTGAGATTGGAATTTATCTTCTATTTCTTCCCAGCTTCGTATTGAATTTGGCGGGAGATTGGTATACGAAGTAAAATATTGTCCTATCAAGGAATTGGGGAATGGTTTGAGTTTGTAGTACCCTAAGTTAGAAAATTCTCCACATTACGTGGTTAACTAGCTGATGTGTTCCATAGTTGTTTTACTGTCCTCTCTTGAGAATGTAGCAAAATTGGGTATCTTGTACCCTCAAGGGAATTCATAGTCCCTATCGATTTGTTTCGGGTATGGCTTCCTATATGCTGGACGTGCGGCCCGTCTAAGGCCAGGTCCATACAGTTTCTCAAGGACTCCTATAATCTATTCTCAAGGATTCTAGGTATATCCTTGTGACATTGCATCATATGGTTTCCCTTGACCTGGGTAGGCCCTCTGGTAATGTGGTGGCTGGGCGTTATATCCTATGCCTGTACCAACAAATTCATCATTGTTTGAGGTAGGACCTCCCCAATGATTTGGTAGGTCTTATCTTTTATTGGGTGATGGGTTTGGCCTGGTATATCCATATCCATTGGCATTCTGTCCATGGAATGGATTCCCCCAATAGTTTGGTGGATCTTGTCTCCTAGGAGACAAAGGCCTTGGTCCTGGATGCCCATATCCATTGGCGTTCTGACAAAGTGATCATTTGATAAGGTTGTTGAACATTTGGATCATAGTAACCATTTCAACCATTGTATTAGTCTTGTTCCTTATTTTGAGAGGTTCATAGTTCCTGTCAAGGTATCCCCTTAGTTTGAAATGTAGGGTTTTCGTGTAGCTCAAGCCTTTTTGGCCCTATCGCCATGCTCGACCATAGGTGATAACCTGTAGGGCCTTGATTCCTCTGTCCTAACCCTCTTGCAGAGGCCATGATAGGCTCTTGTTGGGTTAGCTCAGGGAAATCCTTGATTCAAGGTTCTTTAGGGTACCTGAGAGGTCTGTCATGACTCCCAAGCCTGTTCGAGGTCTATAAGACATCTACTCTGCCAGTCATCCCTCTATCCCTAGTGTTGAGGTTTTGGTTGGCTTGAATGTTCTCTACTACAGGCTAGAGCACTTTAAGTAGGATGTCGCCCATGATACCTGACATCATTTGAAACTCTTTTTTGATCATTTCAACAAGGTCATCAAGTTTACTCTCAATGTTCTAAGACAATTCACTTGTCTTGTTACCATTCGAGTTAATGGGTTGTTTATCCCCTCTAGGTGCTATTTATAGCTAATATATAATTTCCCACTGTGGTCACCAATCTGTTGATTGTCAACAAAAATTCTTTTGTTTATGGATTGACACGTGGATGGGTTTTTCCAATTCGAATTATCGAAAGGGTTCGAGTTTGGTAATGCCGCTAGGCCGAGGACTTTTACAACAAACAATGTCACCCAGATTGATAATAGAAAGGAAATTTCACTAAAATGAAAATACAAAATACAATATTAGTCACAGAAATACCTTCGAACAAATAGATTAACCGTTGTCTCTTCTTTAATGTTAAGGGAAGACTTCGTTGAATCCGATTCTTCGAACAAGACAGATTAACCAATGCCCTTCTCTTAAAAGAACTTTGTTGAATCTGGTTCTGTAGTATAGTTGAATCGCCTGATACAGGGGTTCGAATAACCACAGGATTAAGCTACTACTACACTTGATCTAATGTTTCCATTTCGGATAAAAGATATTGTTGATGATGATTGATTCATCCTTACTGTATCTATCTTCTTTATTTATAAAAGTTTTCCCTTGACGCCATAGTTTTCTCCCACATTCGTTTTTAACCGTTTTTCAGTTTGAATCATAAGCATCTCACTTGTTGACTGGGTTATGCACTACTTTGTGCGGTGACGGTTATCATCCATTGAGGCATATTACCTATTTCATCTTCTATCAAACGTGGCATGTTTTGTAACAGTTTGCTGTGTTGTCACCTAAATCCACGTATCATTTATTGATTGGAGGATTTCAAAATATATGCTAACACTTGCATAAAACCTATTTGACATAATACTTGAGTAGACACATTGGAGCACACACACACAATTGGACTAAGTTTAAAAAAGGATTAAAATCAACCACAATATAAAATGAAAAATGGGTAAATTAATTGAGAAATCCTATTCACCCCTCCTCTAGGATTACCTTAAAGCAATTTCAATTGGTATCAAAGCCTTGGTTAC
>JAOXJP010227321.1:0-11325 GCA_025762735.1 Platanus orientalis | reverse complement strand
AAAAAAAAAAGGTTTTAACGTCACTGAGGTTCGGGAAGACGATCCAGGACATGGATCGTCCGATCCGGATCATGGATCGGGCGATCCATATCCGTATCGTCCGATCTAAAATATAAAATCGCCGATACATGAACTGAAGCATTGTATCGGACAATCCATTCTCCGGATCGTCCGATACGGAACGATCCGGCACTGTATCGTCCGATACGGAGACTGGATCGTCCGATACTTAAAGGATCGCAAGTTACATGCATATATCAGATCGTCCCGGGGCGATACCGATACGGATCGTCCGATACGATCCCGTATCGTCCGAGATTTAAAACCATGCTGTAGGATGACTTGTTTGGGTATGTTGAGGGGTGTAAGCTCTCGAGCAGACTTGTCCTCAGTCTTCCTCTTCTTGTTAGGACCTCCCTTATGCTGATCTTTCGCAGGAACTAGCCTAGATCGAAGGTTTGGTGGTGTATCAATCATTGCTATCCCTTGAGGTGGTGCCTTATCTTCTAGCTTTACATATTTCTCAGCTCTAACTAGGAGGCCAGCCATGTCTTCTGTAGGGGTTTTGGTCAGCGACTAATGTAGCATTCTTGTGTGTAAGAGTCCTCTTTTGAATGCTATGGCGGTGGTTTTCTCATCACAACCTTCGATGTGGAGAAGTTTCAATTGGAATCTACTGATGTATGCCCTTAATGGTTCTTTGGTTCCCTTCCTCATGTTGAAGAAGGTGTCCACGTCTTTCCTCTAGGGTTGGTCATGGACGAAGTTGGAAATGAAGATGATACACAACTGATAGTACTTGTGAATGCTTGAAGGAAGTAGCTTGTGGAACCATCCCAAAGCCCCTTTGTGGACTTGATGGGAAGACTCTACACATCAGGCTGTTATTATGTTGTTCCAGAATCGTCACCTATTGGTAGTGATGTAAGTGTGCTATAGGATCGGATGACCCGTCATAGCTGTTAGACTTGGACATGGTGAATTGTCTAGGCACTGGTTGATTTAGGATGTCTTGCTCGAAAGGAGACTTGTCAAGATTCTTAACCATGTTTTGGGCAATTTGCTTAACAGTTTGGTTTCGAGTAGTCTCAATCCTGAGATTGAGTTCCTCCAAGCGTTTGTCAACCATGTTTTTGATCTCTTCTTTAGATGCCTTCTTTGGTTTCTTGCCCTACTGAAGGTGAGCTGAGTTTTCTCCTCTCCTAATGTTACTCATTGTTGTTAGTGTGTGAATGTGAGATGTGCAGGTGCTTGTGACTTCTTCTAGGAAACGTGCCTTTAGGTGTTCGTTCTCTAGAGTCAACCTTTTCAATTCCTATTGGAATTATTCTCTCAGTTTTTGGAACTGATCTTGGATAGTTTCGATCTATGTCAGAATAATTGCAACTTGTAGGGGAACGTTCTACTGTTGGGAAGGTTGCTCTAGGTCAACCTGGGTGATAGCTCGAGTTATCTTCCTCCCAAGGGTGCCATTGTTTGTAAAAAAAAGGATATAATCTACTTCTTCTCTACAAACGTTTTTATAGACAGCACCAAACAGTGGATGGTAAAATCCACCTCTGTTAATCCAAGTTGATTTGTTGGTTCTTCTTAGTTTAGTTCAACCTCTGTTGGTTCCTGCAAATAGTAGAACTTCTCTAGGACCATCCTCGCACTGGTGTAGTACCTACCGAATGACCTCTGACAATCAAGTTAACAGGGATTTAGTTTATGAGGGTGAGGTTCGATTGTGTGTGGACATCAGGGTTTGGGGGGGTTTGGATTCCCCTGCCTATTTGTGGTTCTGTGCCATATTTTGACACACGATGCTAGTACGTGAGGGTTGCTAACCCTTGGGTTAGGCTTTTCTGGGAGTTGCCACCAACTTAGCATTTAAACCGATTGAGTTGGACTTCGGTCCTCCTGTTCAGGGTAAGAGGAGTCTAGACTCATAGGACTAAGAGTTCAACTCCTAAAACTAGTCTGGGTCCTTGAGATTGAGGGTAAGTTATTTGGTTGCATTTGGGAAAGGTACTAGGCAACCCAAATACCTGCTTTTTTAGGGCAGCTTCTATCATTCATACATGTTTTAAAGTGTACTAAAGTCTATGCTTGTGAATTTTGGGGTTTGCTGTTTTCTGGATTTTTCTTAGGCTTAACGCTTGAATTTACTTCCAATGCTTGAATTTAATTCAGGGGAAATTCAGGCATTGGTTTATGAAAAGTTCAGAAACTGCTTTTTAAATCAAACTGTTTTAATTACAAAAGAGCCCCTCATGGTTATGACTTTTAGAGGGATGATAGACCGCTCCAAAGTGTTCATTGACTGACCTTTTAGGGTTAGACTTAACTCTGACACAGAGGGAAGAAATAAATGTTGTATTTCTCTATATCTCAAGCTTAACACCTGAATTTTAACTCAACGCCTGAATTTAATTCAGGGTGAAATTCAGGCATTGGAAGCTGATCAGATCAGCCTTTTAATGTGATCTTTTAAGGTGATTCAGTGGGTCCTAGTGCTGTGGTACCCTTGGATTAGGTCAGAGGGTGTTCTCTAGGGACATTTTGTGTGACCTTAGAGGTAATAGCCTTTATAAGTGTGGAGGTGTATTCTCCCAAAGAGGGCAACTTAGTATTCTGCCACAGGCCTAACGCCTATTTTTTTTAAACCTAATGCCTGGATTTTCAAGTGTTGGAGGCTGACTGCCTCGCCTACTTGGGCTAGGTATTTTTAGTGCTTATGTGGGTCCTAAGGCTATGAAACCCTATCAGAAGGGTAAAAGGGTAATTTTTGAAATGAGGGAAGCTAAACCTTAAAGGTAGACCCCCTCCCCTGAGGGTGAACATTTTTCCTTCAAAAGAGAGCAGAGTGGTCATCATGTGTAGGCTTAACGCCTGACTTTTAGTCTGATGCCTGAATTTAATTTAGGGTAAATTCAGGTGTTAGGTGCTGGGGCCAGCTACCAGCCTTAGTTTTTGGGCCACACAGGTGGGGCCTGGAGGAGTGGGATTCTCTTGAGTCCCTAGCCTAGACTTAGGTCATATACACACTCAACTAACTTTTTAAAAATCTGATTTTTAACATAGGACTAGTGCCTGAAATCCACTCCAACGCTTGAATTCCCTTAATGCCTAAA
Organism: Platanus orientalis; assembly: GCA_025762735.1. NCBI lineage: Eukaryota > Viridiplantae > Streptophyta > Magnoliopsida > Proteales > Platanaceae > Platanus > Platanus orientalis. The sequence continues at coordinate 8,209 of JAOXJP010227321.1, read as the reverse complement.
ATTAAATTCAGGCGTTGGGAGAGAAATAAGGGCCTATAGAGGTGTGTAAGCACAAGATTGGACTTCAGAGGGTTGTAGATGTCTGGGGATAGGCTTAGGGCAATCAAGGCTCCCTGAGGTGGGTCCTAGATCTCAACGCCTGAATTTTATTTACTGGGAGCAAATCCAACAGTTGGATTTCTTGAATTTGGATCCCTTAGGGTTTAGAAAAAATTCTAAAATTATGCACAATAGTAGGCAATATACAGGGGAACAACATATCCAAAACTTATCTCAAGATCATGCATACAAAAATCATACGAAAATCAACAAAAAATAGGCTAAACTAAGTCACACAGGACCTAGGTTTTTGAGTCAGTTTGGGGGGCCATCTCGAGGCCTTCTACAACTTAAAAAATCATGAAATTAAATATGAAACTAGGCATAGATGTTGAGCATAACATACTAAAATTTAGGCCTCAACTGAGTAGTGTAAAAATCACAATAAATTCTACACTAAGCATGTTAAAAAACTAAAGCAAATAGAGGTTATTGAGCCTCTACTATGTAACCCGAATTGAAGCAATTTTGTAGCATGAATTGGATAACATAAAAACATGGGAGATGATCGTATGCATGTAAATAAACTAAGTTGACCTAGGTTTAGGCTTACCTTGAGCCAACAAGGGTTTAGGGTTTGAGAGTTCCAACTTTTTTTCCTTTTTTTTTCTTCTTCTTTCTTCTTAGGGTGTTTTTTTTTGTCAACCCTATTGTGCACGAAATTTGAGATATTTATAGCCCCAATTTAGGTGTGGTGGAGGGTGGAAATTGAATCTAGTAATATCTAGATGGAGGGTGGAGATTAGGGTAGCTAATTTGAGGTGTAGGGCTAGTATTAGGTTTGGGATGAGTGGCTAGGATTAAGGGGATTTGTGTTTGGTGACATGGACAAGGGAGGGGCAAGGATGTGTTTAGATTGATTAAGTGGAGGGTGGAGATAAAGGTGTGCTTATTGGCATGGATTAGTGAGATGAACAAAGGGGTAAGTTTAGATGCCATTTGATAGGATGAGAGTGGTTGCAAATATCAAGGGAGGGCATTAAGGTGCCATTTGGGGGACATGGATTGGTCACTAGGGATTTAAAATTTAACTCCTAGATCTAAGGGTGAGGGGTGAGGGTGCACTTGGGAAGATTCCCATCTAAGAGGTGGCAATTTTGGTCCTAAGGTGTAAATGCATTAAATGCCATTAATGAGCTAAAATTGAAAAGTCTTAGCTCATTAATGTGCATTAAATGCTTCTGATATTTTTGAACCCTTACTATGTCGTCTACTTTTGTGAGCTCTCGGGCTCGGAACATGACAAACTCAGTGTCTGGTTTTGAAGTCACAGATATTCCGATCGCAACGAACCAATCAGAACCAAATTACGATAAGAAACAAGGGGTGAAATCAGAGTTTTCTGACCTAAAAATCTCTTAAATGGATTTTGGAAGGGCAAGATGGTAAAATTGATCCTAAAAATTGTTAGGTGAAACATGACCCCTAGTCCAGGTGAACCATAGCCTCTGACTATGCTGAATTATGATGTCTGGGCAGAAAACTAGGTAAAAAACCCTTTTTTGGGCAATTAAAAAGGTTTTGACTGGAAATATTGCCAGATTTTTTTGTAGATCTCTGTTATAGGCCATGTTTGGGGGATATGAAGCTTGAGGAGTCTTAGAGTTATAAGAACTGACAGATTGACCATTGGCTTCCTGGGCAATTGCGAGAGGATTTTCGAAGAAAGGTTACTTGGAGATACAGAGTTTCTGTAGTTGCTCGAAGGTTGGTGGAAATGAGCTGTCGGACATTCTCCGATGCACGAGTTTGTGAAATGATCTTTTGAGGGCAATGATGAAATTGAGAAAATGGGTCTGACCTTGCGGCGTTCCGAGTTCGGGAGAATTTCTGAGGGCATTCCACGTGTCAAATACAAACGAAAAGAGCTTTGCTCTGGCTTGAGCAGAAATGATGGTTAGGAATACATGGTTTTTGTAATCCAGTGAAACTTTGATACTTTGAAGGTCCTAAAATTATTGTAGGATAGCTATTGACAGACTGAATTTCTGAGTTTGGGTGAACTCCCAAGAGTTAGTTGAGTACTTGATTTTTTGCTCTAGTTTGTTACTCTTTTTGGAGTAATCGAGGGAATCTAAATAGATAAGTCCTATGAAAGCTTGTGTTCCTTAAACAATATTTTGAAGGCCTCGTGATTTCGAAGAGATGGACACCGACTGATTCTGATTTGGAGGCACGAAGAACCTGTTAGCTACATATGAGTGAAATGCAACTAAACAACTTTTTGACCCCTTAAGGGAAGATTTAAGATTTCACAGAGGTTCGAGATTTCGAAGTTCTTTTCTCAGACCTTGAGATTTGAAGCTAAGGTCGGGACCGAGAGACGGGGATTGACCGTTCTAGATTCGAAAATCGGATGAATCTTCGAGAGCTTTTTCAAGGGTCATTTCTTAGTTAGGGTCATCATAAGTTAAGAAATTGGTTGTTGTCAGTCTCAAGCAATATATGTTTTGCGATAGGTTTCTCAGAATAGAGAGAAGCAGGGATGTATAGGATTTGAAATTACACCATTCAGATAGTGGGAGAAGCTTCGGGGATCCTTTGAGGGTCCAGGGGTAAATTCTTAGAAATGAAAATGGTAAAATGGTAATTTTTCACCCACGGGTCGAAAAATGTGATAATGATAATTCTTTGCCTGTGATGCTTCATGACAAGAAGACTTGTATAAGCGAGAGAAATTCTGTGATCTGAGTGGTAGATAGTAAATTTTGGGCTTTTGAAGGTAAAAAGGTAAAATGATAATTTTTCCACCTGTGATGCTTTGCTAAGGGAAGATATACATAAGCGGAAAAAATTGTAAATGACATACGTGGAGCTCTTAAGTGTAGACCCTCAAAGTCCTGTTGAAGTTTTTGTGAAGGATTAGGGTTTGACCTGAAATGCTGTATTTGAATTCTAATAAGGTGCTTTGACTAATTCATTTGCGACTAAAATATTTAGAAAGACTCATCAGGGAATGCTTAACCTCCTAGAGTCTAGGTTTGTTCTTCCTAAATCAAGGGTGTTTAGGGTCTTGATGCCTAAATGTTGTCATACTGTCCTTATTCTATTAACTGACCCGAGTCAAAATTTGGGTACTGACATTGTGTTACCTCAGTTTTTCTCTCTTTGCATGTGTTTCTATCCATGTGTCCCTTTAGAGGGCATTTGGATCTTCTTATAAAGTTTGATGAGGCTTAATCCCTTTGGTTTAAGGATTGAGATCTCAAGAGGTTGAGATGGAAACAATTTGAACTGCTTTGACCACCTTTGAACGGGTTGTTGGAGTGAAAGTCGTTGGCGGATTTTGAGTTGATGACATCTTTGACTTGAAGATCAGGTTGTTACACTGTGTGCATTAGAGATCACATAGCTTGATGTGATTAAGAATGAATCTGCATGCAGATGACGTGTTAGAACACCTTAAATCTGATTTGACTAGCATGTCTTTTGGACTTTGTCTTGTTTGACCTGGTTTAGAGTAGACTAGTCCGAGGTGAGACTCAGTTTGCAATGGGCCATCGCATGGTTGGACCCGGCTTAGAAATAACATGTGGTGGCATGTAATTGGTGGATTTTTTTTGGCCACTACAGTTCTTTTTGGACACCTACATTTTCAGCCTTTTTTTTTCATCACATAGACTCACAGACAATTTTCATCACAGAACAGTGATAATTTACACTCCTAGTTGTAGAGAGCTCCTTGCAAATGCTGTTGGTGGAGGACCCTAAGGAGCTGCTTGGGATATAGCATCAATGACTTTGACATAGCAGAACTTCCATCAGATTCTTTTTTTATGGTTATTCAAAACCGATGGCTATAGTCCTTGGATTCGATTATTTGTGGTGTTTGGTGTGGACACAAATTCTTAGCACCGATCAGGATGCCAGACCAGACTTTATGTTTTCATTGACTAAATGTAGATGTCTTCATCGCTATAATTCATTTAACTTTGGCACTGGAAAGATTCGAAATATGCCTACATAGTGTGGTGACCACATTACTGGGCTGGATATCTAACAAAGAATGTAAGGAATCCAAGATTGACTTTGGGTGGGAAAGGGGGGGGGGGGGAGGGGGAGAAACGTAGAATCAAGGGCTTATGAATGAAGGAAACGAAAAAAACAAGGGCCTTGAATGGAGGATTGATGTGAACATCCCCTAGTGTAGGGCAGCCAACCATTTTGACAATTTGAGAAAGTGGGTATTTTGTTATCCTTCACATGCAGGCATGCACAGCAAACATTCCTTCTCTTTGTCAGCTTTCTTGATTAGTTGGGAATTGAGAGAGAGAGAGAGAGTCAATTGAAATTGAAAGTTGGAAATGAACAGATAAGATGACAAAAAAAGGAAAAGCTTTAGAATATTTGAAGATGGAGAGAAGATTGTTATTTGGATAGGAGTTGAATCTTTGGAAAGGTTTTGAAGACAGAAACGTGGAGACCCAAAAAATTATGCATTTGATAGCAGGTAACTACTCAATACTAGATTGATAGAAGTTGCAAGCCACTAATGGTCCACACTCCACACAAGAAAAATAAGAAAGATAATGAACGTACTTGTTCTATTTCTACATAAAAAATAGGTCACAAGTTTGAACATTTGACAATGTAGTGAAGTGCTTTGATCCTCAAATTACAATAGTTGCTTCGGTGCAAAAATGTTCTAGTTACTTTGTAGGATGGCTCCCCACCTATGTGAAAGATGGTCCCAAATCCTGTTAATTTGCCAAACAAACCTCACACTGGCGTCAGTTGGATGGGCATTATCACTTCAGACGAGATTGAAAAGCAATAAAGGTACCTTTATTCTGACAAAGCATCGTCTGGATTGTGGGGGTGGAAAGAAATGACGTAAAGGTTAGATGGGTCTCTGTAGGTATAGGCTTTCTCAATTCCATGGCATTCAATAGAACCGGGAAGTGATACCAACACTTTTGTCTCTGCTCCCTTGAAGATATATAGAGAATATTGCTCCCTTTTTAGTGGTCCATCGAACCCATCTTTGAACTAGAGTCGTGAACTTCAACTTCGATGCCATCTCTCCCATTCAGGCTGCCCATGCGGGTGCCTCATAACCTCCAAAACCCTAAAACCCTACTATCTCATCTCATACCTACCGTTGCTCTTCCTTTCTTCTGCTTCTTTTTGTTGTGTTAGTAGTTTGTTATTGTGGCTCTTTGGTTATAAGATTATATTTCGAACTTGAATAAATTTGAGAGTAGTTATATTGGTAAGTATTGATCAATAACACTTAATAAATTTTAGGATCCAGGTTTTATAAAAATAAATAAATAAATAAATAAAAAGGTGACTGCAACTTCATCAAAACTTCAAGGTGTAGTGCAGTTGGCCAAGATCACACCTCAGGAAATGGAGGTCCCGAGTTCGAAACCTATTGCCTTGGGCCATATGTGCAGCATAAAAAAATAAAATAAAAAAACCCAATTTACCTGATGCATGGGAGAGACAAGGAGTTCATGCGCCCCAAGGACTTAATCAAGTGCTCTAAGAGGCCTGAATAAACACACACACACACACACACACATATATATATATATATATATATAAACTTAGCTAGTTTGGTAAGTATTGATCAATATCTTCTTGGAAACCATTTTTTGTTAGGATCACTTGGGTCTGTTGACTGCATCATAGTATGTGACCCATGCACGCATTGCAGGCAAGGGGCATTGGCTTGTTAGAAACTTGTCCTACAATAGAATTCTCCTCAATTTTTGTCTTTTTTGTGGGATATTTAGCCTGCATTGCCTATAATCTTAGTTATTAAACCCGGATCGGACTGGTCGGTTAGACCGGTAAACCGGTAACCTGGCATCTCAATCAATCTGGGTTTTCAAGTGGATCGTTTTTACAAGTAACCAAGTCAAACCCATTCAAAGCCAGCTGGTTTTCTGTTGAATCGTCCAACCCGACCATCTTCTGAAATCCGGGTATTAAATGATGAAAAACTAGTTCTGTTAAGATTTAAACTCATATAACTTGATTTAAAGCATAATCTCTTAACCACTAGACCATGATATCATCTTGTGTTTTCTTTCTGTCACCAAAACATAATAATTTAAACAAAACTTACATTTTTATCATGCACATTTATATATGTTTTTACAATTATGTGATTTAAAATTGTAATATATTTTTTTAACACATTATATTATATATTTAATTTTTTTAAAAATATTTTAATATTTTAATTGACCTTGTGGTTTGACTAGTGACCCACTGGTCGAACAGATGACCCGGTTTCATCTGGGTCAATATCCGGTCCAGGTTTAATAACTATGCCTATAATGCGCGTCAAACTAGCACTCCCTTCTTCCCATTGGAAGTGTCTCAATGTATGCCTATTTCATTGGCCTTTCAATGCAATATTTGCTTACTAAATTCACAGATGGAAGTTAAGCTAAAATTTATGTTTACAGAGGAAGCACATGCAATGTTCCACGGTCAAACTTGAAATACTTACGAAATTACTTTTAGCGCATGTGTTTTTGGCGTTTTCAAAAAGTAGCAGGAAGGCAGGTTCTGCTTTTGTTATGATGAAAAGATTAAAGTTGCCCCAATCATTAAGCTGATTTCTAAACCTGAGGCCGGATTTTGTAAGACAACTTAGAGAGTGGTTAAAGTTGGAATGACATCAGGGCTGACACATCAGCATAAAAAAGTGAAATACAGTTTTTGGCACTGATGTGTCAGTCCTGATGTCATTCCAACTTTAGCCACTCTCTAAGTTGTCTTATCCAATCCGTGGAAAGATAGAACCTAATGATTGAGGTTGTTCAGTTTTTTCATTGATGAAATAAATCCCTTACGATTTGTTCGTCTCCCTGCAAAGGTCCGTTGGGCAGTGGGCAGTAGGGAGTGGACACATTAGCACCAAAAAATGAAAGGTATCTCCTAAAAGGTATAAACCATTTTTTGGTACTGATGTGTGTCCACCTCCTGCTGCCCGGCATACCTAAGGTGTTTTGCAGGGAGCCAGATAAAATCCATGCCGGAAATAAGTGGGTTTGAATCATTTCCAATCGGACTGAAGAAGTCTGACAGTAGAGATATTACGCTAGAACCAATCAAAGTGTAACATGATGCCCCACAAAGAGTGTCTCTGTGTATATATATATATATATATATATATATATATATATATATATATAAATAACGGGCTCAGATTATGTGTAAACGAAACTCATGAGAACTGTGCCCAGGAACTGACGCATCAGTACAGAAAAGTGATTTAGACATATAGGGCTGGGATTATCAGGCATTGTATTGCATGTTATATATGTCCGAGGATTTGGTGCTCCCCCTTAAAGGATTCCTAAGGTCTGTCTTGCATCAGGGACATGCACATCAGCACCAAAAAGTGAAAATCACCCCCTAAAAAGCATAAATATATATCCAAGGTTTTTTTTTTTTGTACGGTCACTTGGGCCTTCATCATCACAGCCGCTTGAAATGGGACCAATCTGAGCCAATTAGAACTCAAGAGCCCGAGAAGGGAAGACAGATGCCTCAGCCATTAAGCCATCAAAGCACTGGAGCGTTGGCTAAATATATACCAAAGTTTATAACAAAATAAAATAAAATTGTAAGAGATTTATTTAACCAGAAATGGTAGCAATTTTACTTCTTTTTCTCTTTCTCATTTATTGGCAAAAGGTTATGGTTGTAGTTTTCCCTAACCCAGCTCTATTTGATCGACCTTGGGGTCGTTTGAAACCAAAGTAACAAAAAAGGCTAATAGGGCATTGTCTAGGTTTGCTGTCATGGCCAGCGACGGAGCCACAGCAACTGCCCCCCCTCAATGTGTGAGTACCCCTTGAGGGGGGGGGGGGGGCAGTGCCCCCCACAATGTGTGAGTACCCCTGTAACAATAACAGGTCTGACAAAATATTATGCTTGTTTGGAATCAGTTGCCCCCTTTGACTGTATGAGTGTCCCATGATTGGAATCATTTGGCCCCCTTCAATGTGTGAATACCAATGATTAAAATAAGTTGTTCTCCCTCCCAACCCCTTACCAGGAAATGAGTTTACATCATCTCTAATCTGACTAAACTGGTACCATTCCAGTCTAATCTCTGCTTAGACTGTGGTACAATGTCAGACAA
>JAOXJP010227320.1:0-11325 GCA_025762735.1 Platanus orientalis | reverse complement strand
GGGTAAAAGGAATTAAAAATAATTAAAAATCTAATTAAATCCTATTCACCCCCTCTAGGATTACACACTTAGCAATTGCAATAATAATATCCATATCAAATATCCTAAAATCCAAACATAGGGCCTCAACATGCCCATAAAATAGTATATACAAATCCATGCCTAAAGGCATATCAAAAGTATTTAACTAAAATACATTCCCATCAAGTAAACTGAAATAGAAAGGAATGCCACATCCTTGGGCCTAAAATCCCCTCCATCATCTCACCTCATCGCATCCTAGGCACCCGCTATATATACTTGTTCTCCAAGACTCCATCTACAGATAGTGCCAATTGGGGTAAGCTTTACGGGCTTAACGGGAGGGTATGCAGTTTATGCAACACTAAAAGAGGGCAAAGATAATCATAATTACAAACATGAAGGATCAAGATAAATTAAGAAATCAAAGTAGGAATAAGAGTACATCAAGTTTACTAAACATGTATCCTTACTATAATTCGAGTATGCACATGTCACAAGATAACCAAAAGGATATGCAAAATAAATCAAGTTGAATTATGAATATGCTACATGCTATATACCACATGCTAAGTAATGTATGCACATGCCTAGTAATATATGTGCCACATGCAAAACACAATAGCGTCTCCATCACATAACATATCTAAATGTAAATAAACCATGAAAGATCTTTGACAAAGCATATCATATATTAACCATAAAAGGTCTCTGATAAAGCATATCATATATAAATCATAAAAGGTCTTCAATAAAGCATAGCATTTATAAACCATAAAAGGTCTTCAACAAAACGAATCACATAACTTGCATAAGGGTCTCCGACATAACACATCTTATAATATATATTAGGCTACTAGGGCCGTCTTCACCTATTAATGTGACCCGGTGATTGGGTACCTGATGACACCATTTATAAAGCCTAGTGACTAGACATCTATATATTAGACCACTAAGGTCGTCTTCACCTATTTATGTGACCCAATGATTGGGTACCTGAAGCCATAAAGACTAGTATTAGCCCGTAAAAATCCCCTAGGGCATCAAGGGTGTGTCCCACATAATTACTTCGGGTTAGGGTAGTCCAATATTATTCTATCGGGCCCCATATCATTCCCCCAGACCAGGGTAGTCCTCTAAAATTTCCCAAGATAAAGGTGCCGCAAACAAATCCGTGGGTTGAAAGAAACAATGAATAAACTCATGCTTTTATAAAGTAATGTAGTCAATACAGAAGTATGACATTTTTAAAAATATCCACATATTCTATCTCATGAAGAGTCCAAGAATGAAGTAGTAAATCACATGAAAGTGGTCAAATGCTATTATGCAAGTAAATGTGTTTGGCTCATAACTAGGAACATAAGGGATGTTCATGAATATAAAATCGTTTCATGCCAACATCCATATAGGTTAAAAACCAATTATCTCAAGTCCTTTAAAATTCATGTAGAAATCCCAAGTAAAGTGTCACACGAAAATCCCAGAGTAAACCATGCCAATGATAACATGTACATGTCACTAAGAGTTATCACATGATGCAAAGAGTAATGTAGTAATATAAGGATTAATAGGATAAGCACAATTCATCATAGTTTAGCATGAATTAAATGAAACCTACCAAATAGAATAATAGACTAACATAAAAAGTCAATAGGCATAAGAAAGATACATAAATCATGAAGAACAAATCATATGCCATTTCATCAAATAGGTGGGGAGCTTAGGGGCGTTCCAAGATAAATCAAGAAAATAAACAAAGAGGTACTACAAGGAGCTTTCTACTCCATCCAAATCATATAATTCAGCTCTATAAACTTTCTAATAATATTAGAGATTACTAAATTAAAAGATATAAAACACTACCACCATATGACTAACTCTAAATTCTAAGGATACATAGCTATGAGGTAAAAGAACCATTCAATCATGCTCACATTAGAGGGTCTAGATTCCACATAAGGAAATCAACAATTCTCATGGGGTTTGAATATAGATTCACCAAAGTAAAGATCATCATCAATAATCTAACGTTCTAGAAAGAGGAAAATCATGCATATATAGGTTATCCATTCACTCAACCAATTTTCATAAAGATTAATCAACAAACTTTGCAAACATGCAGTAGAGGCACATTTCTAAAAACCTAGAAAGGAAAGTGCAATCATAAATTACATATACACTTACAAACCATTCCTATAGAGATTGAATCCACAAATCTTAGTAAACATATAATAGAATCCCAATTTTTATGAACCTAGGAAAGGAAATGTGTGCATAAAATGCAAATCAACTCACAAATCTATCAATCTTTGCTTCCAAGTGAGAGTTCCTCTTTCCCAATACCCTTCCCCTTCTAGCTTCTTCCTTCCTCTAAAATCAAGCATTTCTAAGGAGCTTTTAGGTTTAGAAAGGAAATAGTAAATAACTTGATTTCGAAACTAAATTTAGATTTAGCAACTTACCAAGCTTGTGGAGAAAAAGATTCTCTCTTCTCCCAAGTATTTCTAAAACTTTCCTCTTTTTCCCTAAAAAATCCATTTTTCTTAGGTCACCCAAACCCTAAATGAGGCAAAAAGAGCTTTTATGGGCATTCCCTAGGGTTTCCCCACTCAAAAACCCAACATAAGTGCAAATCCGAGTGGGTTCCGGTTCATAAAACACAAAAACAGGCCTATCCGATCGATCGAAAGGTGCTTGATCAATCGTCCATCTTTCTCCAATCAGTCCAATGGGTTTCTAAACCACTCTATGGACTATTTAAAATATGTGAAATGACAATTTTATCCTTAAAATGAAAAATACTATTTTACCCTTAAAGCATAACACAGGGTGTTACACAGTGAATGTTTATTATATTTTCTCTGTGTGTATAAATGTCTTGGGTAGATTGAATGGTTGCTTGACTATAAGTCTGATCAAATTCTTATTTCTTAAGTCAGATGTTGGTAAGTTAATTACCTAGTTGAATTTCCATGATAAGTTGTGTAATTTCCTGATAGTATATGTGAATTGAACATGACATGAGCTCCATTGCATAAATGATATGACACATTATGGTGCATTCCATGTAAAAATAAAATCATGGTATTATATGGTTATCCCATATATAGAAATACGGATGGTTATCTCGTGCAGGAAACACGGATGGTTATCCTATATATAAATTTCCTATATATGAACATGGATGGTTATCCCATGTATAAGACATAGATGGGGGCGACAGTCAAGTGGTCGCACTTGTTTACTAACTTGTATCTGTGTTAGGGACACAAAAGATACCTAAAAATAAAAATTTTTACTCGAATGTCTTTGCTGACACTTGTTTATGATATTAATTTGTTTACACGCACTTCTATTTAATAAATCGTATGATATGTACTCTCTTTATGGATTACCTGTGTGGTGGGTGTGCGTGTAAATTTTATCTATAGACATGCTTACTTACTGAGCTTGCAAAGCTGACAAAAAAAAAAAAAAAAAAACCTTGCAAAGAGTCCTAGCCAGAGACTAGGACAAGCGGAGTAGATCTTTAGTGTAGCACGAGATCTAGATGTCAGGTTGTTGGCGTATTTCTTGACGGATTTCTTATAGACAATCATAGAGTAGGATACTTGATAGGTGGCTTTGTACTGGACCCTTTAGAGCTTATTATTTTGACACCCTTTTTAGTTAGATTTATTGGTTTTGAAATTGTTAAACAAACCTTTATTTGTCATTATTCATTTAATTTTTTTATATAGATATGTATGGGTGGGTGTTAATGGAAGAATGTGAAATGATATAATAGATTATTATTGAAAGTTATATATCTGTTGACTATCAGGTACCTATAAGATTAAATAAACGGAGTTGATATTTATTCATTGGGGTCCACTCTATAATCATTATGCAGCTGAAATTTTGTTAGAAATTTTGGGTGGGTTCTTTCCCTCACCAACCTATATGTTGAAGAGAGGTAAAGGAAGATCATCTGTGGCATCACAAAACCCACTACGTATTAGGGGAATTGGGGCGTGACAATCCTGGACATCATTCCTGATCAAGATATACAACTCAAGTTCTCTTTTTTATGGTAATCATATTGATTGCAAGGTGGTATCTATTGATAACTTTGTAACCTATTCCTTGCATATCTAGTTTTATGGTAAGTTTGAGGGCCATCTTTTTATACCAGAGTCTAGTTGATACCTTTCCATGATAAAATTGTTTCTATTTCCCTTGGGAGATAAACCAAATATTATCAAGAAAGTTGTCTAGAAGGTTGCATAACTTGATCAGTTATCAACTTTATCAAACTTTCAAGGATGTTCGAGCCATTCCTGTTCACAAACTCTTTCTCAGTTGAATTTGTGAATGCATGGAAGGTAATGCTTTTCTTGTATACACATTTCTTATTACTTGTCTATGGATCTTTCTTTTCTTTCTCTTTTGTTCGAATGATGTATTGATCCCAATGTGTGAGTAATTTAATGTTGTCACTGGCAACACAAACTCTTTAACCATTTCTAGTGCTAGAAGAGAAGTTTTGGGTTTTGGCAGAGATGCTGTAATTCTTTTGAAGATCCATTTATGTTTGTCACCTTTGGGAGTTTTTTGACAACTTTGGGAGAATAATTTAATGCAGAAACTATGTTGCAAGGAAATTCATTCTTATAGAATATGGCGTCTGCGTAGTATACTTTACTATACTTGAATGGGTCACGATCAACAATTATGGTCCCTTAAGACCCATTCCATGGATATTTAATACATTGGTGGAAGGTGGATGGTATAAAATGGTACTTTTGCATTTGAGGTCTTCCTTGAGTGCATTGTATGATGTATTAGCTTTAATGATATAAAAGGGGGTCCAGTCTTCAATATTCCCGAACCTAGTTTTGACCTTGACCATGCCTATGGGTTTTTGTTCATGCTAATTGAACCCTTGGATAATTAGTGTGCTGGGTTGGAGCTTATGAGGCTTGATGCCTAAATCAACCATCATTTTTTGCAGACAGAATATTCATTGCAGACCCTCCATCTATCATTATGCAAATGACATGTATGTCATTAATTTCACTGTTTATAAAGAGAGGACTATTGGGAAATGGATCGTCGGCTTAAAAATTGGTGTCAGTGAAGGCGACTATTGTTATGCGTAGACCTTCCCAGATAACATTCTGCATAGCTGCCTTTAAAATTTCTTCAATGCCAACGAATTCTTATGGGAGTGCATATATCAAAGAATGCATAAGCTCTTTAGGCATCTTGAGAATGTCATATACACTTAGCAGCGACAGTATCTTCTTCTTCAAGTGAGCCACTATATTATAGAATGCTACTCCCTTTGTACTTTTGATTACTTTAGAATGTTTAGCTTATAGTGCAGTTTGTTTTAGATTATCCGCTTGCTACTTTGCAGACACCACCCTTGGTAGCAAGTTCTTTCTCAAATGCAATTTGACTTAATGAATGTTCTTTGTCACTTGCTTCGACAAAGAAACTATATCCGGCTTCGATAAAGCCAAGATAGTGATATTGTTTAAAACATATTGTGCATTCACATTATGTGTGGATGCCATCGGTGTTTGTGAGAGCCTTAACATACTACAGCGGGGATGTAAAGCCTTATTTTCCCTCAATCTTGCTAAGCTGATCATTGTTGGCATTATGTTATCCCAAAAGGCTTCATCAACGGATACTTGAGAATTTGTTAAAATCTGATTTGCATCTTCTGCAGGTTTTGAGTTTCCTTGGGGAGTCGCTATTTGGGGTTTTCTTTGCATGTATTTGCCTAAAGTAATTGGTGACTTGAGCTTTTGCTATAACTCCTTTTTTGAAGGGGTGGTTATGTTCTAAGTTTGTACTTCCCAAATATTCGTTGAATCTACTGATATAGTCATTGTCTTATTTGGGTCAATAAGTTTAGACCTTACTAGTCGTGACCTACATTTGTTGATGGCAGACTTTCGGGATGTTGCCAATTTTCTTTCTTGCTAATGTTCCCTTCTGGTATTTTTAGTTTCTAGAGAAATTCATTCTCCATAGGACTCAGTATCTGCAACTAACTTTATTTTTTAGGTACGGGAGTTAGTGATAGAGATGGACTTTATAAAGGTAGCATCCTCTTTAGGAGGATTGATGGATGCCTTTCTCACACCAATGATCTCTTGAAGTTTGTCTTTAAAGACAAAATAGTCTTTTAGGGTGTGGCTGACCACTCAATGATACCTGCAATACGTTAGGTAGTTTATATTATCCACCTCCTTTAGTCTTTTTAGTTGTGGCAAGATGATGTCACCTTAAGCTACCACCTATTCGAAGAGTGACTTAATGGCAAAGTCGATGAATGAATACTTCATTTTGTATTGTTCCTTGATTTTCAACCTTGTAGGGACTTTTTTGGATTCTTGAGGTTGTTTTTTCGAGCTAACTTGCCATGGCAATATCTTGAATGGTTGCTTCTTAGTTGCCACTACGGTGTGCTGGCTTTGCTAACTGACTTCATCCTCTTTTCAATCTCTTTCTCCATTATTTTCTTATTTAGGTCATGAGCCTTGGTGGCTAACTCATCAAAACTCGAGAAATTATGGAAAGTAAGGCTGGTACTAGTTTGTGCCGTAAATTGTTGATGCACATTATGATGAGCTCTTGTTGAGGGAATTTTTTAGTACACTTGAAGGCAAGATTCTTCCATCTTTGAATGTAGTTGAGAACCTTTTCTCATTCCTTTTTTCTTTTATGAGATGTGAGAGTCCCATTGTGAGCTACAAAATTGGTTTAAGAATTCCTTTTGCATTTCCTCCCAATTCTGTATAGAGTCTTCTTGAAGGTTGGAATTTCATAAGAAGGTTGCCTCCTCTAAAGACTGGACAAAGAGCTGCATCATGAGTTCACCACTATGAGCTATCATACCACATTTGGACTTGAAATGATATAGATGTTGCTTTGGGTCAATATTCCCATCAAACATTATAAAAGTCGGCTTGGTAAAACCCAACAAAAATGGTACCAAATCCATGTATGCAGGATTAGTATGAGATAAAGTATGCACTTTGTCCTTTTCTTTGGCCTTGGATGCATTAAATTGGTCTCTGATCATCTTTTTTTTACAAAGGATATGAACTCAATAGGTATGTTAGACATGGGAGGAACTGGTGGTGCAAACCCTTACGAGGACTATTGTTGAGTGTAATAGGCGGAATGCCCTTGGGTTGGTTCAGCTGTATATGGTGTCTCTTTTAGTAGCATTAGAGTATATGGCCCTCCATGTTTGATGTGTCTCTAAATGGAGTATATTGGGTGCCCAAATATGGAATATTTTGTAAGGGTGTTGATTATGTCCTTATATCTAGAATTTTGGGAATTTGTACTGATTGAGCCCTTGGCATTGGAACTACGGTGTAAGGCCTTTCTTTAATTGGGATGCATGCTATTTTGATTGGTGGGTTTATGTGAAGTGGTTCCCTAGCATGTTATGTTCTCTTCTAAAATTTCTATGGCGACACATGTTTAAATATTGATGGGTTAAAAGATGTCCTAGCAACATTATCCTCGAGGGCATTTAAAAGAGGATTATGCCTCATAGTCATTTAAAAACTATTATTCATTCTGGCAAGTGTTTTATCCTTCTGTTTATTATCTTCCAAGAGTTGTCGAATTGCCTCCCTTGTATCTTCCTTTATCTCGGGTTTCGATTCAATATCTTGTTGTTCAAGGGGAGTTTCCCTGAGGATTCTCTACTTCGTTGTTCGTTATCAAGGCAACATTGATAGTAATTGCACCCATCTGAACTAGGGAGGTAGAAAATAAAAGAAGAAAATTTATTTCCTCTTTAAACAAAGAATTTGAGCATGTGAACAACCCGGAATGGTCGAATATTGGTCACTTTCCTCGTCAAGTTGTTGAGAAGTGAAACACTAGTGATTTATCTCATCTCGGAATATTTAAGCTGAAAGCTAGAGATAGGTCACACTCCAAGGGAGTGAACACTAGAGATTCCCCTCAAGAGGAATGTAAGACCCTTGATCCGACAAAGGGTGATCTAGAAAGTCTTATGACATTATCATTTATTTTGAAAGTGTTTTCTCTAGCGGCGCCCCTAGTTTGCATGGAGTGTGTCTGGGATGGCTCAACCTCTTTAATTTTATTATGAACTTTACCTCTTCCTCTAGACCTAGTGTCATTCATCATGACAACCACATGTATAGGCTCGATTAACCCATATAGTTTTTCCTTCCCCATTTGAGGGGCATAAGAGGTCTCACCCACAACATAGGTTTGTAAGGATGGATCTCATATGTGTAGGTGGGTCCATGGAAACTTGTGTTGAAGTTCCTGTATTTCCTTGATTATATTGTCTTTCAGAGTGACCAAGAGCATAGAGTTTGAGACAAAAATTGGCATCTTTGACCTTTATTGATGAGCGTCATTTGGGCACCCTTATTTTGGTTTTAGATTTGTTTTTGGTCGCCTATATGCATGGCATTAGTTTTATTTCTAAGTCATTTTTTTTGTCGAAAGATATTGTCCTTCCTAATTTTGATCTACCTGATTCTTTTGGCTTTGGTTACCTCAACTCGAATGAAATCTTTATTGTTAAATAGGTCCTTTCTAGCCAACAAACTATATCTGTTGTTTTTTACTGGCTGTGAGGATAGTTTTGTTTGATACTCCTTTGTCCACAAGGGCGGGGTGCAAGTATGCACCTTGTCTTGCCTACAAGATTTGGTCTGTGTGGATAAATTCCTGCGGATGAACGATTTTATTTGAACAAATGGATATGAAGAATCTATGGGAGTGAAAATGCTTTTATGGGCTTTAGGTTTCTGCGAAGTGGTAGTTTTCTGTAAGGTGGCTTCTACTTTCAACTTTGTCAGGAAGACCAGTTGACAATGGATGAACTTCCTCTTCATGACCTAAGGGATTTTTAGAGTCTTTTCATTTGCCTAGAAGGTATTGAGAATTTGTTCCACTGGGATGTGCTTAGGTTTGGCTGGCAGAACAAGTCTTGTGACTTTCTTGTTTGTCAATATAGGTGCGGGCACAAAGTCTGCTAGTGATTCTTTGGGGTTAAGAGACTTAGAGGTCCAACACTTGCCTCTTACTATATTTGCTATGATGGGAGCATAACACATGGATGGAGTGATACGAGGCAAGACATCCCTCATAAAAGAGGTAGCACCCTCGGAAGTCTTGGTCCTCTAGAGTTTCAACGGTGGAGATTTAACTTCGTCTGCGTATGTCTTTGGAGGTAGTGGTGGGGAAGCTGAAGCGGTGACATGAGAGACTCCCCATCAAACCATACAACAACCATTATAGACCGAGATAATGTATGTTCCTCTAAAGACCTGTGTTATTAGGAGTTTGGGGTGCAATGGACTACCTACACAAGAGAGGTTTCTTTTTAGCAGTATTGCATAGTTTGTGTAGCCAAGGATGAGAGGAGAGAATGGTCCCATCGGGCATGCCGGAAATTTGTACACATCAAATTTCTTTATGTGCAAATTACCCATTCATGGAAGGGTTTTATTTATTTAGGGGATTTTACATTTCTTCGAATCTAGAAGGCTGAATCTGTTAATTACATCTCCTCCATACAAGGGAGGAGAAAAAAAAACCTCTTATTAAAGTTTACAAACGTAAAACACAGAAAAGATGTTTCATTGATACTTATATATTGTATCATTTACAAGACTATAAATTTCACCTTACTGAAGACAACTTTCCCTCGTTGGTATACTTTGAAGCTACTCGAATTCCTAATAGCCTAGTTACAAGACCTGAAGCTTGATGATGGAGATGCTAGCTTGAAGGCGAGAAGAACTTTAAACTACTTGAAAGATTTAAGAGCTTCAAAGTTTGAAAATTCAAAAGTCCTTAAGACGTGCATTGAATCTTATATTTATAGGAAGTTTGTGGGAGCTGTAGATTCTATCTACAATCTCTATCTTTTCCTTATTTTTATGGATTAAGCTTCATCTTTAATAGATTAAACTTATCTTGATCATGATCTTTTCCACAGATGAATGGTCATCTGGCTTGATTCATTTTCTATAGACATGGTAAACCTTATATTCAACCGTTTGGATATTCCTCGGCCATGTTTGATTTCATATGGACTCTCCATCCTTGTTTGATTCAATGCACATACAAATGATTTTGGTGTTAGCTTTAACTTTGTTTTGACTTTATCTTTAAACCCTTGGGACCTGCCATGTATCGACTTTGAGTAACATTTCTGATTTCTTAATAATCTATATGTTCGATTGAATTTCGCCTGGATGTGTGATTTTTACATGGGCAGATATTTATCTGTGGGTATTTCCACATGTCATATTCATGTCACTTTATGGTGATACATTCAAGGCCCAGTTTGATTTGATGCGGTTCACGGAAGAATCCTTCATTTGCAAGATTAAATCCGTGCCAACACCAATATCTACTTTTGATATGCTTCAAAGGAAGGTAGCTAGTCTTGTCTTTGTTGGCTCAAAATTGTTGAAATGAAATCTTTTCTCTGGGATTTACAACTCTACGATCGGGATTTTAGCCCCTCTATGCACCGGGATAAAAATAAAATAAAAATCAATCTAACAATTTCGTACAGGAACTATAAGCCCTTCTCAACAACTAAGGCAAAAAAAATTTAACATAGCGGTTTTGAACTAGGATTACAAAGTTAGTTGTCCTCTTTACGAGTACTCTCCATCACAGTTTCTTCTCTATTTCAATCCCAAAGTAGGTTTAGAAACTATATGTTTTTCTAATAAAATAATTATGAAAAGATCATTATCTAATGGCTCTTATAAGTAACATATTCTACATCTCCCACAATTTTAAGTTTATTGAGTGGTAAATGCATTGAGGAGAGATGTTATTGATGGGTTATTTTGTTATTAGAACCTCTAAACTATCAAAAATAATTTTAATCATTTGAAGAAAAAAAAATTATTGCAAAAATATGAAGTATAAAAATCATAGGAAATAGAACTTTTTAGATCCTATGAATCACTATGGGAGAACTGGTACTGTATGATCTTCCATGGCAAGGTTTATGATTGTGCAACAAAGATACATCCCATAGGTGAGATTTTTTTTCTTAAATCCAAATTTATTAATATAAAAAATGTAATAAAAAACCCTATTACAAAGAAACCCCAAGAATTCTCTCTACTCAGTTGCTTCACATTTTTTTTGTAGGGCCACTGGCCTGCTAGCGCCTGACTGTCGCATCATGGCCTGATATCCTCTGCGACTTCCCCCTCTGTGACACATGATGGCCGAGGCAGAGGGGGGGGGGGAATCAATTCACTTTTGGAG
>JAOXJP010227319.1:0-11326 GCA_025762735.1 Platanus orientalis | reverse complement strand
GAGCTATCCATTAAAATAAGTAGAGTAAAATGTGAATGATTTTATCATAAGAGACTCTATTCCAACACTGATTTGATTCTCACATTTATATTTAATAATGTTGAATGTGCTAAGTGATTGAAAAACTTTGTGTCTTCTCATATCTTTAACGTTTGCAACTTTTCTTTGAGAATATTCAGTGATTTTTTTATTGATAGAAGCTGTCTAACTTTATCTACCATCTATCTTCTATCATGTCTTCTATTATTAAAAAAAAAAAAAAAACATCCTCCTCTATATGAAAGAGAATTATAATTAGTGACTCTTATGCATCTTTAAAATTTAATTTCAATAATTTTAAACTTTTGTTTTATTTTTATCTATTTCAAACAATGTTTTTTCTTTTTTTTCTTTTACTACGTTGTACTAATACTAATTGAACTTTGAACTTTCAAAGCATTAAATTAATTTATTCAACAATCAAGTTATCAACCACAAAATGGCTATGCACCATTTTCCTAAAAACTCATCCAATAATAAGTAAATGAATAACCACCTTGAACCAAAAAAAAAAAATCCTCCATATGTTTTATTAGCACATATTACAGCTAAAGTTGTTTCTATGTATATGGTAGAAAGATAAATCACTTAACTCATAAATTAGTTATAATAAGTCATAAAAGACCTAAGGATCATGTAAACACTAAAATAGGAACATTCAAATAAAAAAAAACAAAAAGAACAAAAAAGAAAAAATTATCTATTAAATAAGTCCAAAGGCATTAGTTAGTTTTTCCATGCTCTCTTGCCACCTAAGCTCCCTTGAACAATTAAGTTTTCGAAGCCTAAAGGCACTGATGATCGTCATTTGCCTATTTTTAACTATTCCACCAAGTTCGGAGATCAAATTGCTAAACCTTGAGTGCAAAATCTTATCTAACATGTCCCCACTTGTAACATTGAAGAATTATGGCTTTAGGAATATCATTAACATACTAACTTCCAAGATCACCCATAACACTAGGATCATCTTCAGCTTCAATAATTGTAAGACAATTAGTGATTATAGACTTCTAAAATTATGCAACATCCTTTATAAGATCATTTAAAAAACAGTAGCTAATAGGCTAAAAGGTCCTTTATGTGGTTCATTTTTAATTTCCAGAGTGCATTCATTCCATCTTTGATATATCATCATAAATATTAAGACTAATTTATCGACAAATACTATAAACCATGGGACCTCTTGTTGTATATATCCAATCAACACATCTATAACTAATACAAAGAGATACTATCTTACCCTTGGTGTAAATCTGAAATGATTGAGTACTCGTTCATATATCCCTAATTGTTCCATCACTAGCAACAAAGTTCCATCATATATATATATATATATATCCTCAACTAAGTCAATAGCTACTTGGGACACCTATCTTTCACAAAACCTAACAAATGATTTCTTCATGTATCTTATCATATTCATTTATTGTGTCAATAGAGACCACGTAAAAATATTTTTTATTCTCTAAACTTTTCATTAATCGTATACAATTTCCTTGGCATAATTCTAAATTGATTCTGATAGTTTAGTTTTATGTCTTCACTAATGCTCATTGCTCTTTCCCAAAGTTTTATTGTATGGCTCATAAGCTTGATTTTATGATAACTAATGCAACTCTGAATATCTTTGTTTTCTTGTTTATAGGAATTATGATACTTTCCTATCCTTATCTAGCATTTTCATAGTTGTAATGAACTTAATGTATAACTTAGTTAACTAGAATAAGTCATCATCTACTATGAATTTTCAAACCTTGATCAAGATACCATTTGGTCCTAATTCCATCCCTATCGTTATCTTTCCCAATATCTTTTTAACTTTAGCTATGGAAGTACTCATGATCTCTAATCTCATTGATCCTATAGATTCTTTCTAAATCATCATTCTTAACATTATCCTCTAAACAGACTCTTCCACCTTTCATTGATATCCTTATTCTACACTATTGGGTATTTGTTTTATATTATCAAAAATTATTTTAGCTTAACAAAATTGCATTTGGTTTAATTTTTAAAATTGATTTTGAAGATTAGAATAAAAATTCCCAATATTCACAAATAGGTTGAGATCCAATTTGGGAATTATACAATCATTTCTAGGCATAAATAAATTATGGGCACAAATTTGACCGTGGTCATCTAGCCATTAGTGGTTTCAATACCAAAATCATTGGTAATATCATGGTTGTATAGACTTTGAATGCACCATCAACCACTTGGAATTCATTGACTTTGTCTCTGGCAACCAATTGTATTTTCCTCTTTTATAAAAACTTTGATTTTTGAACTCATACTTTTATTTTCCTAGTCACAACTAGTAAAGGGAGACAACACGTATGGGATTCGAGGTGTTATAAGGATTACTAAAACTGATTATACTACCAAACCCTCATGAATCTATTAACCTAACTCTTAATGATTCTAACATGATCTAAATCTCTACATTTTCATTCCCTCATTCTAGCAGGTTTGTATAGATCCACCTCACCATATCTAGTACCTACTTTGTCATATAGATCTCATTTGCCTTAAATATAACCTAGCTACTTTCTTAACTTCTTATTTAGCATACTATCTTTCTAAATTTTCCTTATTCCTAATCTTTTACATGCCTTATAATAAGATCCTTTAGCTCTAATGATTATTTGAACTTCATTTTTTAGTACATGGTTTTTCTAGTTGATTGTCCTTTCTTTATACTCTCCTTGGAAATCATGTTGCACTTTGTTAATACAAGCAACTATTTTCTCTCATATGATATCAATTTCCTTTTTTTTTCTTTCCAAAACTCATTCTTCTTTATTTATCAATTTATTTCTAAATATCACTATTTTCTCTTTTTATGTTCTAGCATCTAGTTCTGGGGTAATATATTTTTCTCCTTTTATGTTCCACCACCTTTATATTCCCATTACATACAAACTTGAAGCTTTTATGGTCCATGTGAAAACATGAATCATCAAATTTTGTTTAACATTTAATTTGAAACAAATCTATCAAATTTATTTTTTCCAATGTATGTAGTAACATGGGATTTTATCGTAGACCTAAACTTATATAAAAATAAGAGCATTTCAAGATTTCATGAAAGTGAAATAATTTTTATTGTTATTATTATCATTTAATATGAATATATACCCTACACATTTAGAAATTGGTGGCCACACTAACCTCTCATAAAAGTCTTCAAAAGGTTTCAGGGTTATTCTTCTACAGCAATTTATGTCCTAATTATAGCTTGATGGACCTTACTTTAACTAGTGACTATATTTTTCCTTGACAACAACCTCATGCTGTCCACTAAATAGAAAGGGCACTTGTCCATTAAAGTTTGCCGAAATAGGAAATTCAGAGATGCTTTATTTACTTTATTTCTTCTTCTTCTTCTTCTTTTTTACTTTTTTTTTTTTTTGTATGAGCTCCATTGTAACTATGACAAGGCATTCAACTTGTGACTCGAGGAGGCACAGACTAGTAGGATTCTTGTTAGAAATGTCAATTAATATTTGCGTTTTCTATGTGAATGTTGCATAGTTTTGTAAAAACATTAAATATTATGGACAAGTGAGAAACATGGAAAAATATGCAAACATTTCATGAATACATATAATACACGAGTGATACAGATTTTCAAAACAGAAAAGCGGTAAAATTATGACAAAATATATAATTTAATTTTTTCAATATATGATAAAACTAATTATATTTAGTGTTTCCAATGAACTAACCTAGCTGGCTCCACTTGACTCATCATGAGCCATGCTAGGGCAAGGCCTAATGGCTTGGCCCAAACTTAGGCCATACAGTTCCCGGACAGAGTTTAAGCCTAGGCCTAACCTTAGGTCATGCAAGGGTTGAGGCTATATATAGGTTTTTTTTTTTGAAAAAATATTAGTTTATGTATTAAAATAATGAGTCTTGGGCTAGCCCGAGGCATTAAAATTAGATAGGGCAGTGCTTGGGCTTTAATGTCTGGGTCTTTCAGGCTTGGACCTGGCCTAAATATGGAGTAAGCAATGATGGGCCTTGACCTGGGCATATAGAGGCCCACGCACAACCCTCATAGTATATGTGCTGATGTGGTAGGGAAAGCTGCATCCCGTATAACACAGATTGTGTTTAAGGTTTTGTTCTTCATTATAAAATGCTCTCTACATCGTAGCGATCTATCAAATAACGAGCTCTATGATTCAATACCTACCTCTTTAATCAATTTATCGAATTTAACTCACTTGTAAGTTTTCTTTTCTCAGCTTTCTTATGCCATCCATTTTACTTGTTTTATTATTTTTCCTTGATAGAACTACAAATCATAAATAAAGCATAAAAGGGCAGTCCTTTGACCAATCACAAAGGATAACACTTAAGTTCTCCAGTACAGGGGATAGAATAAGAGAAATACCAGCTACACTCTAAACACAATGTCTGCAGGGGTTGGTTTTTATTAAATATACATTGAACCAATGACCATCACATGTTTCTTCTAACCCACCATCGACTACTTCCCATCTTAGAGACTTCAAAATAATAATAATAATAAATAAAATAAATGGTCAGATGATTTCTAACCATTTATTTGTTACTTTTGTTTGGAGAGGGTTTTTTTTTTTTTTAACTGTCTTAATGAATACATAAAATGTACAGTTAAAAATCATCTGATTATGCTGATTTATAGCGGACAATCTCGTAGGTGGGATCCGCTCAATGGAGGGTACTAATCAAGACATGTGCCTTGAAATGGGTGCTTGTCACTCAGTGATAAGTAATCATTATTAATCAAGGAGTTGTTACACTTGCTAAGTATAATAGAATGGGGTGCCAATGATATTTATATTTAATGACAATTACACTTGTACTATTATGCATGCTTATACGATCCCTTCTCCTATATTATATATCGTAGAGATCTATCATACAACAACCTCCAAGGTCCAATACCTACCTTTTTGAAGAATCTATCCAGATTATCTCATCTGTAAGTTTTTTTATTTCTATTCTTCTACCTTCCACCTATAGCACAGTGGGAGACGGGTTGATAAATTCCCTAAGATTTCTTGATTTTTTTTTTTCACTTTAACATTAGTTAGAGTTACTTCTTGTGTTAGGAAATTTTTCATAAATAAAATAAGCATAAAACACAAGATAAGATACAATGTAAACACACTACAACACAAGGATTTATAGTGGTTCAGCACTCCTGACCGACATCTACTTTTCATCAATAATTGTTTTCTAATAGTTGTCATAAACTATTATAGGAAAAATTATTAAAATCTAAATTCACTTACAAGTTATAGAGAATCATCTCCCTTGTAAGTACAATCTTAGTGTCTTCGGTGGACGTGTTCCGTCCAGTGACTCCAATGGAAGTGACTCCAATGGGCTAAATGCACTTAGCTTCGGCAAGTGCAGTGAGAATCCGCCTCCGGTGACTCTAGTAAAGGCTGCTAACTTCATTTGAAGTGTTGAAAATTCTTCTATTTCGGGTTGTCTCTTTGTATACTAACGTGACTATGAAAACGCACCATTAACCTTCCGAGAGATATAAATTAGTGATTGGGAAGAAAACTAATAGACCTTGATAAGGTTTTACTATTAGCTCAACTCCAAGATCATAAGGTCATAGAAATTTGACTAGTTTTACACAAAACCTCATTTTTAGGCTTGATTTCAAGAGAGTTTAACTATAAAATCATTCACCTTTTTTGTCTAAGCCAAAGGAACTTTATCTCCTATTTATAAAATGTCAAAAGAGCAATCTAGAAACCCTTAATGGATTTTTTCAAATGTTTAAAAATAGAACTGTTTGAAAATAAATATTATAATTTTTTTTCCAATTATGGGCGTTTTGATCGCTCTAATTTTTTTGGAGTGCTCTGAGCACTTGAGATTTATTTTGGTTTTCATAATTAGAAAGATCTTTTCAAGCCGGTTCCTTTGAGTACTTATAGGTCTCGAATGAGCATCAGGATCAAAAGTTATGACCATTTTAAGTTGGCCCATTTATTCTTTTCAGCATTTCTAGATTTTTGTCAATTTGGGTTCACAATGGGTCCGATCTTTATAAGACCTTCTCTAGGTTTGAGTGACCCATTTCTAAGTCATTCTAAGTCCACTTAAGGCTAGGTCGATACCCAAACACCTCATTACCACTTACCAACATTTTTAACTGTGGAATTCACTTGTTGGCATTTTGACGTTGTTGGGAGCATGAAGCTTCTTGAAATCTTCAATATAATTTGTCTCTTATTGCTTGTGGTCTTCTAGACTTTTTAGCTTAAAGGTTCTTTCAATATGTCTTAAACTTACATCTTTACAAATTACATACCCGATCTACTACAATGACCACACACACATTACATGTACTTACCAATTTTGGAATGGAATTGGCAATACATACAAACTTCTTAAAAAAACCTTCATTTATTATTGTTGCAGAAAAAAAAAAACAATGAATATGGATTTAAATATTATTTGGAAGTAATCAACGAGATCTTACAAGAGGGAGAGAGAAATGTTAATGAGCGAAAGAGCCATAAAATATGAATGAGTTTGAGAGAGATAATCGTTTAAGAGGATTAGGTGAGAGGATTTTGTGTGAGAAGGGGAGACTTTGCAGTTGGATGAGATAGAGATGTCAAGAGTTCACTACTGAGAGGAATCTTTGTAGTTGAGAGAGAAAGAGAAACATTAGGAGTTTTTTGGGGCATGGTAAGAGACTGGATAAGAGGAGTCCATATGGTTGGGTGGGAGAGAAACATTTGAAGTATTTGTTCGGTGGGAGAGAGACGTTGAAAGCTTGGGTCAGAGTAGAGACAAGAGAAAAACGCAAGAGTCCTTGTAGCATGTAAACAACTTATGCTCGATTTATGCTTATGTGCTTTACGCCTTTTAAGCATAAAATGGTTGACCCACTTGTAAACTTTTACCTCGTATTTCTTTAACATCCAAACAAACACCTTAAAACAAAGTTTTGCACAAGAAACTTGGTTTTACATCCATTTTACATCTTAACAAATGGAGCCAAAGAAAATTTTCAATAAAGGGATATCTTATCCCCAAAATAACCAACAACCCCACGGGCTTATATACTAAAATGATTTATGAAAATCTTACCCCACCCTCTTTTAGTATCGACAAAAGAATCCTCTTCAAGTCCTTTACATTTTTTCCCCCTTCAACCAATAACCTTCTTTAGCATTCTTATATACGTTGAAAGATAGTTCAGCATGATTCTCAAACATCCATTGGTTTCTCTCCAACAAAATAAACCAACAAACTGCCGGGTAGACCAAGCTCCAAAAATCTTCCCCTTTTTAGAAGTCTTATCAATATTCCAACATTGGAAAAGTTCATGAAGATAGATAGGAAAAACCCAAGCAACCCCAAACCCATTCATCACATCCTCCCAAACTTCTCGGGAAAAAAGACAGTGTATAAAATGAT
This sequence comes from Platanus orientalis, assembly GCA_025762735.1. Classification (NCBI taxonomy): domain Eukaryota; kingdom Viridiplantae; phylum Streptophyta; class Magnoliopsida; order Proteales; family Platanaceae; genus Platanus; species Platanus orientalis. The sequence goes on along the minus strand of JAOXJP010227319.1, from coordinate 3,838 downwards.
TGATCGATTTTCCATCTTGAAGACATAGAGAACACATGTTTGGAAGGGTCGTACCTCTCTTTTGGAGGTAGACTAACGTTGGTAGCCTTTCACTACAAGCAGTCCACACAAAAAATAACAATTTAAAAGGATTTTGACTTGACACACCCTTATCCAATGGTAGGAGGGGGAACCTTCATTCCCAAAAATATGCCTACAAATAACTCTCTGGAAACACCCCACCTTTTGTAAGGGTCCATCACCAAGAATCAACCAAATCACTTCTTAGATGAATATTATCCACCAGCCCAAGAAGAAAAGCTATTAATTTAGCTTCCAATCATTAAGATTTCTCCTAAACTAAATATTCCATCCACTTCCTTAATGAGAACTCCAACAATCAGCTACCATTATTATGATCATCATCATTATTTGTTAATTTTATGGTTTTTTTTTTTTTTTTTTTTTTGGTGAAACAAAATCTAGAAGTTAACTCTAATCGTGTGTGTGCTTGAGCTTGCATTTTTCTATATATATCATCATCATCATCATTATTATTTTATTTTTATTATTTGTTAATTTTTTTTTTTTTTTTTTTTTTTTGTGAAACAAAATCTAGAAGGTAACTAATCGTGTGTGTGCTTGAATTTTTCTTGCACAATACATTTTCACCCCCCCTGGTCAGCCCAATATATATATAAACTTATGGGCCTTTCTTTTAGTTTTCCAACAATTTTTTTTTTTTTTGGTTTAAGTGTTGTAATTCACTCAATGACCAAAGGAAAAATAGTCCATACAATTTCATACAACAAGAATTGAAAGCATAGCCTTGAGCCATCTCATGAGTTAAAACATTTGCAGAATGGCGAATATGCTAGATTTCACAATTGTTGATCAAACCGCACCATCAAGTGCATTCTGCAAAAAGTTTTCAAAGTTTTCAAGGGCATCGTTCGTGAGACTTGTTGGCAACAAACACAGCCTATAGGGAGTCACATTCCACCAAAATATTGAAAATTTGGAGTTTATTTCCTAAGAGGAGCCCCAGAATGATAGCCTGAAGTTTTGCTTTAGCAATAGAACTACACCTAACAGAAAGCATGGCCATCCCAAGTCTTCTAGACTAATCGTCATGAGCAATGTCCACCATAATAAAAAATGGACTCCACCTGGGGCAAGCATCACATTAATCTTAACCCACCCATGCATAGGAGTCGACAAAACCTACCCTTCTGGGGCCAAAAAGGGTTGGTGATCAAGGGGGTCAAAATGCAGAAGGACCTAAAGGTCCTAGATTTTCTTGTAAAAAACATGAACCGCAGCTGTAGAGTTAGGGCATCTTTTGTTGAAGGTGGCATCATTGTTTTGTTTCCATATTAGCCAACATATAAGGACTACTTTCTAAATAAATTCCAAATAATCTAACTTTGACAGATCATTTCTCATGAAATAAGCAGTCATCCATTTTGAAAAATTAGAATTCGTGGAAGGAGGCTTAAATCTTGAGTTTCTAAAATAATATTATTCCATATTGTTGATGCATGAGGGCAATCAAAGAGATAATGTTTAACATATTTGTAGGCTGATCGACTGAGCTAACAGTCTGGTGGGATGGTCGATATGCATCGATGAAGATTGGATTTGACTGGGGGATACCTTTGCAGCATCTCCATATGAAGTATCTAAGCTTCTGGGATAGGGGGCATGCCATATCCATTTCTAGAATGGAAGAGAGGGTTAAGGAGACGTCTTCACCGTTGCGGTTTGGAGATGGTAAGTAGATTTAACTGTGAATTTACCTCTAGTGTCTATAGTCCTGGGGTGTCCAGCTGGTTATGATCAATGATGGGAGTATCATGAATAACCTCAACCTTCTGTTAAGTAATAAATAGAGCTAGATAGTCGATTTTCCATTTGTATGTTTCCGGGTATATAAGTTGCAAGAAACGTGTGATTTGGAAGGCTGGTGGCCTAGGGGAGAAAAGATGGAATGATGAAAGGGAAGGAATCCAAGGGTGCTCCCATATTTTACGAGATTCACGAGCTCCCACATTCCAAAGAAGCCCCTTATGGAGGATATCTATCCTAGCTAATAGGCTATACCGAGCTCAAATCCTCTAGATTTGGGTTTGGCATTTAGCATATCTCCATAAAAAATGTAGAGAGATTTCATTAATTTAGCCACATAGGGATGATGGGTTTGAGATGATTCATTATGACTGTTTAGCTGGTAGGACTAGGTTATATAAGTGAAGATTACAAAGTCCAATACCCCCATTTGCTACTTTGACAAAGCTCATTCCATTTAGTCTAGTGGACGCTATGATGTGACTCTAAGCTTCCCCACTTCAATTGCCTTCGGATACGGTCAATACTATGGTAGATACTTTTAGGGAGAAGGAAATATGCCATAGTATATCGCAAGATTGCTACTACCATAGCTTTTAGAAGGGTTTCGTTTCCTGACTGGTTTAGGAGTTGATGTTTCTAGCCTTTGACTTTACGAGAGATATAATCTTTAATGGTCGAGAATAGAGAAATTTTGTTTTTCCCAATACTAGACAGCAAACAAAGATATTGCCATGGAATTATAGCAATAGGAATGCCAAGAATGTTGCATAGAAGCAATTTATCAGTCTCAATGTTATGCCTACATAAAATGATTCCTGATTTTTCTAAATTGGCTATCCAGCCAGATGCCACTTGGAACTCTAAAAGATGTTCTTAATTGTCATGGTTGTATGGACCTCTACTATGTTCGAAATGTAGCTTTCATCCGCAAAAAGGTGTGAGATAGGGGGGCTTGTTCTATGAAGCTTGATCCCTACAAAATAGCCTTCGTCTTCCTTAGAGTGTAACACCGCAGATTGGCCTTCTTATAGGAGAAATAGGAAAGGGGATAGCAGATTTCCTTGGCAGAGCCCCCTTCTAGGGGTGAATCGATTCTTAAGGGATCCATTGAAGATGATTTGGTATGAGACAGATGATATACATTGGTTAGTCCAATTAACCCATTTGTCAGAGAAACAAATTGCTCTTATTACTTACAAGAGGTATGCCCATTCCACCCGATCATATGCTTTACTCAAATCAATCTTAGATTCTATATATCGAGATTGGGTCTGGATACATCACATGTGATTAAGGATCTCATGAGAAATAAGGATGTTATCCGAGATCTGTCAACCACTAATGAAAGCCCCTTGAAAGGGGGAAATAAGCTCATTTATAACATGTTTAAGATGGGAGGCCAAGATTTTTGCAATAATGATGTTACACAAGCTATTGACCGATAATGATGAGGAGAAGATGGGTTATTGACCTTAGGGATCAAAACTATAAATGTCTCATTGATGTGTTGGAGAGATGTGTCCCCAGCAAAGAAACTCAAAACAAACTATGACACCTCAGGTCCAATTATGTCCCAATATTTTTGGTAAAAGCTTGGTTGAAATATGGCTGGACTAGGTGATTTGAGTGGGCCCATAGAAAACATTGTATCCTTGATTTCTTTCATGGAAATATCTAGATCAAGACCTCTGTGGGCTTCTGGTGAGAGGGTATGGTGGATATTAGCTATAGATTTGCTTATAGCCTTACAGGTTGGTTCAGCGGAGGTGAAAAGTTCTTCATAGAACTGTTGGAAAACAAAAACTAATCTGAGAGTTAAAGGACTGCCATATGCTAATATGGTATTTTACAGAACTATCTTAAAATTGTAGTATTGTCATAGTTTAAGTAGGCATTATCCCATCTATTTTGCATTTATTTATGCATTTTATACAGATATATGAGATTTCTCAATATTTATTCTTATGCTTAAAATGGTGTATTAATGCATATCTTATTTTGTAGGAAG